>VZUI01097075.1:0-182391 GCA_013401135.1 Cettia cetti
CCTTAAAACCAATCATCTAAAATTACCCCTCGTGGGTCCTACTACAATGCATCTTTCATAGTTCTAGTTCTCCAAAGTATCTAGTCTTATTTACAAGACCATCATTTAAAATTTGTTTCTAGTTCCATCTCTCTCCCAACAATGCCTGTCCTATTCCATAACATTTCTAAATCACCGTTTTCTATCTCAAAGTTTGCATACAGATGCATACTTTGTAAGCCTTCTGTCAGACTTTAAAAATTCTCAACAAATCCATTTCCCACACTATCCACCCCATTTCCTCTCTCACTGCAGACAGGAGGAGTCTGACATGCCTCCAGATCACATGATTCTGCTTGATCACTGCTTTATTCATCAGACAGTTATGTTTGCAACCCACCACAGCAGGATTTAGTCTTGATTCAGAAACAGTCAAGGCTGGCAGCACAGCACAGAGTGGGGACACAGAGCAGAACCTGAGCATGAAGCCCCCCACCCTCTACAGGAGTGCTCAGAGCAGGGAACTGCTCAAACCTCACTGCCTTGCACTTGTTTCCATGGTTATGTTCTCCAGGTTCCCACCCTCAATCAATCCCTGCCATACACACTCCTAAGAATTCACATCTTATTTATCTGAACTCTCTCTGCAGAATCCAGGCTCTCAAGAGCATGCCAAGCCATTCTGCTGTGCAGCAGCCTTTCCAAGAGCAAAGCTGCAAGCAGCTCCTAAATGTGGATTCCAGAGCAGGAAAAAAAACAACGTTTGCCACACCCTCGAGATTTTCCTCTTCCACTGGCTGCCAGCAGGCTTCTGTCCTGCCTGAACAGACCCCTCATGAAGGAAAACCCCTTCTCTCTCGGGACAACCAGTCAAGGAAGATTAGCACTGATGGATGTCGCTCATTCTACCCTTTCCCACATGGGTCTGTCAGGTAGAAGGAATGTAAAAATTTAGAGAAGCCTAGGAAAGCCCTAGGGGTTTTTTTAAGGGCTTTTAAACAGCATGAAAACATTTCAACTAAGGTTCTTCACAGCTCTTCTAGCTAGCCCTGCCCAAACACAACACAACTGTGTTCAGAACACAAGGATAAATAATCCCTAAAACTGCAAGGATCCCCTAAAATTACAAGTTTTGCTGCTGTTGCTTCAGGAATTTGGGCAGGAGTGGACTGCAGTTCAGTTGGATCAGATTCCACAAGAACAGTAAGATATTTAATCCCTCGGGCACATTTAGGTGGAGAGGCACAGCACTTATCCATCTGAAAATTCTATTTCAAAACAGAGCAGAAACACAGGCCCTCCACACCTTATGCAGTAAATTACTGCCTTTGCATAACGTTCAAGCAACAAAACATATTCACATAGACACTTAACTGCAATTACATACATTACAGGCATAGCTAGATAGGACAGGGTGGGAGGGAACAAAATCCTGGAGATGACATGGGGGGATTGTCTGGACAAGACTGGGGGAAAAGAAAAGAAACTCAGCTTTCACTGTCAGGATATCATCAGGACTCTCCATGCTCTGGTAGTGGCTGAAAAACTTTTGCTTCTTTTTGGGGGAAAAAAGGCAACAAACCTTCTCCCCTCAAACCCTGCCCCACCCAAACTTTTTTACCTTCTTCCTAGAGAAGAAAGTGTGGATCTCTTGTCCCACTGAGTTACCAAACATGCCTTTCTCTCTGCTGCTCAGAGAATGCTGAGTACCACCTCCCCAGCATGCTTCTGTGTCCAGATCAAGGGTGCTCACACTAAACCAGGTTTGAGAACCCCTCCACCAGGGCCACACTGTCTTTTAGTCCCAGCAACTGGGACTTGTGCATGGCCAAACACCTCTAGGTGGAAGGCCTTCTGCCTCTTATCCGTGTCTCACCTTCTACCATCCTCCTGCAAGGGAACACCCCATGAGCTGAGGCAGGCACAGGATGGACAGATACTCTATACCCCTAAGAAACATTGTAGCAGGATTCCTGGGCCTCCCTCCCTTTCAATAGCAAGTAATTAATCAAGAGTTTGTTCACAAATTGTACTCATCTCAGTGCTCCAACACCATAATCTGCTAACAAATTATGAAATGGATCACTTACCACATGCTGTTCATAAGACTAACAATCACAGAAATATCTCTTTCTTGTTCACTTTGAAAGGGAGAAACAGGTTCTTACCAGCTGTCCTCAACCATTGTTCTAGCTGTGAATGCTTAAATCACGGTTTACCCTTTTTTCTCAGCTTCTTAATCCTTTCCCTTTCCCAGATAGATGATGCATTAGTTCTGCCTTTACCTAAGCTTGCTTAGGAAGATGCTTCTATTGGATAACTAATGGCACTAACTCATTTCTCCAGGTTGTTTGACAGCATTTACTTCAGAACATTGCAGCATTGTGTGTGAAGTCCAGCTTGCTCAAGGTTTGGGATACTTCAGGCACTCTACTCGGTTGTATTTCTCTCCTACATCCCGTCCCGTGCTGAGCAGGCACCCAGCACACAGGGGCAGTCTGTGCCAGCACACAAAACATTCTCTGCAGTATTTGCTGCCCAGAGCAGCAGCAGTATGTTGTATACAGCAGTTCTCTCAGCAGTATTTTGCATACAGCAGTACTCTCAGTAGAATGCTGCCCACAGAAGCTGTGGCTGCCCCACCCCTAGAAATGTTCAAGGCCAGGTTGGACAGGACTTGGTGGAACCCACTCTAGTGGAAGGTGTCCCTGGCCATGGCAGTAAGATGAGCTTTCAGGTCCCTTCCAAATCGAGCTATGATTTTTCCCTTCCACCCACAGCACAGGGCCGCACTCCCCTCAGCCCGGGACTGAGCCTCCACCACAGATCCGCAATGACACTCCAAGCGTCCCTCGAAGTCTACGCTGTTTCCCCGTCAGTTTCCGAGCCGGGCCCAAAAGCTCAGCCCCAAACCCCCACTCCTGTCACCTTCACCACGCCGGCAGTGTCCCCCTGCTCCCGCCGTGCCCGGCCGGCCGCGGGGATCCGTGAGGAGGGCGGGCGGAGGCGGCCGCGCCCCTCGGCAGCGCGGGGCCAGCACTGACCGCCCCGGCGTTCGAGGGCTGAGGGCTGCGGGCTGATGGCCGAGGGCTGAGGGCCGAGGGCTGCGGGCTGATGGCCGAGGGCTCAGGGCCGAGGGCTCAGGGCTGCGGGCTCAGGGCTGAGGGCTGCCACAGCGCATGCGCGGCGCGCGGCCCTCAGGAGCCACCCCGCGCCCCTGAGGCGAGATCGTGAGGGCACGCCTGGGACGGCACCGACCGAGCGGCCAAGGGGCGGCTGCTCCTTTGGATATCCGAAGACTGTTTATTCAGGAACTCAGGTGGGAATAGCGAAGGGGTGCAGGCACGCTGAACACATGTTCAGGGACGCGAACACCCTCGAATAAAATCCAGGGATGAGACTGAGAAGGGGGCTGAGGGCACAGGGTTATAAACGAGCTAAATGGGGCAGATCTGAGGGCCAAGGGCCAATAGGGAAAGAAGAGAGTGGTGCAGAGGGGTAAATAGGAACCGGGGGGAACCAACGGTGTAACGGGAGTGGAACACTGTGGCAAAACAGAGCCAATGGGGTACAAGGGAAGGAAGAACATTCTAGCAGATGTGCATATATGGTGAACGAGGGCTGAACAGAGCGACTTAAACTTAACAAACCAATCGAACAGCGAGACCTGAGAGCATTAATGTGGCTGCAGAGGCCCATGTGAGGGAGGTTTCCCTCACCCTGACCCACAGGGGTGTTTCTCTTGGGGGCAGGCGCGTGGGCCTCCACAGAGGTCACTGTGCTGGGGCTCCGCTGCTCTGTGCTGGTGCTGATACACAGCACCCCCAGGCAGGGACCTGCTGCCCACAGAATCACAGCGTCAGTCTGGTTGGGAAATCATCCCCAGATCTCTGAAATCAAGTCCAGCCAACACTCTGAACCAACACTGCCTTGTCAACCAGAGCATGACACCAAGTGCTATGTCTGGGCTGTCCTTAAACACCTTCAAGGGACAGTGGCACCTCTCTGGCAGCCAGTTCCAATGTCTAATCACCCTCTCTGAGAAGGAATCTGCACCCAGCAGGGAGATACTGACTCGCAGAAGAAGATGCAAGCCATAAAAACTGATACTTTTGTATAAAAGCAAAGGGATTAGCTGAACAATACAACTGGATCTGCTGTGACCGAAGGCAGTACCAGCAGGTGCTGGTTGCACAGGGCTTGGATTCAAGAGGAGCTGGATCACAAACACAGGAAGCTTAACACATGCAATAAGATGACAAGCGAGTTTATTTTGCAAAACAATCACTATACAGCAACAAATACAATTGCAAATCGGATTGAAAAACATGAACTACCTACCACCAGCCATTCAAGAAATGCCTCTTTTATGGTAACAGGCTCTAGAATTATCAGAAAAAACACAGGTTTGTAACAGCAGACTGTATTCCTTGATATCCCAGCATACAGCATGTTTACTTGTTGGCTTTTTCTCTTTGCTAAAGTTGAAGTGGCTTTTACACGCTTGACTTTTCCCAGTGTGAAACTAATTTACCTTCCTGCAGTGGGAATTGCTGGAGTTGCAGAGGGAGTTGCTTTAGCAATCTGACTAGTGAGTGAACTCACAAGACACCTATGCTAGAAACCTACCTGCGCTGGTTTTCACAGCTAATGTGCTCTACTCTTCAAGGCATCTGCCTTTGAAGGGACATATACTTGGGTTTCAAACAGTATTTAGCCCAGCATGGAAAAAACTTCTGCTCATGTGTTAGTGAACACAGGCTGCCTTTTGACTCCCTTTGAGTCACGTATTTAGGCAAACTTAAGATGTGTGAGCAGTCATGATGAGGTTACTACTGTACCATAGCAGCAGGCTGAATTAATAATGCCATTTACTGCTGTACAGTGAAAATATATATTGCCCTTGTGGGCTCATAATTCCCCTCATCAGGATTAGTTTTTCCTTTACTCTTGCTGGATAGAGGTTTGCTCAGCTTTGATTTCTTTCAGCTTGTGGTTACATAGAAACAAAACTGCAGATAAGGCAGAAGCACTCTTTCATCTCTACAACCCGATGGGTTATTAAATTTGGGGTGCTCCCCTAGGTGTCCAAACAAGGTTCCACCATTCTTTTTGTCTGGATTAGCTCTGCTTTGTTACAGAATTGGGTCTCAGGCACCCAACAAACCTGCTGGCTCAACATGCCTGTGGAAAAGAAACAGATGCAGTTTCCAGGAAGCTGGCTCTATCTTCTTTAGTGGGCATTACATATTTACAGACTGTTGTTTTTAAAACCAACACTCTTCTTGAGAAAGTTAAGATTAATATGAGCTTCTCAGTGAACATCTAGAGTCATGTAACCACTTGGTTTTTAATTATTATTTAAATGCACAAAACTCTTAATTTCTTTTCATCTAACTCCACAGCATTCTAGGATTCTTTCTATTGAAGGATGATAATGATTACAAAGGTCTTTGCTTCAGCCAAAACAAGAAAGCTCATTTTAATGCATGAAATAAATTGCTTGGTGTGTTACACCACTCTAACTTTGGACTCATAGGTGGATTAACTAAGCTGAATTTTCTAGAGTATGCCAATTTTAAAAGCAGAATAAAAACACTTGAGTCACAGGTTAACACTGTTCCCATGAGATGCTGCTCAGGTTCAGAGAGCAGAGGTTCAGTACTACCATAATTTTTCTCCTACACTGGCAAAAGGCATAGAAAGAAAAACCACTGCAAGGCTAATTTATATTAATTGGTAGCATAATCAGAGCAATGTCATACAAATACTGTCAGTTTTCCTTTCTGTCTGTTGTTTTTCTGAAGAAATGGGAAGAAGTTTTTAATGCACATCATTTGACACTGTTTCCATGTGAATTCTTAGGATTACTTTAAGCAGAAGAGTAACAAATACCAGGCAGAAATCAGAATCCTCCAATTGCACTTCAGATGGTTCTAAACTCACTGTCCTTTGTATGAAACAACTGACTTACAAACAGTGTTAGGTACTTCATTGGGTGAAAAAGCTTTTTGCAGAGCTGAAATGTCATGTGTGGGGCTGTCAGAAGTTCAGATTCAGTATAAGTCTGAGAGATTTAACCACTCTGTTTTGTGTTTGTACTGCTGGAGCAGCTTAGCCAAAACCCCATTTTGGTCCACTGAATATTAACTATTCATACTGCCCAAATGTAATGATGGGGAATCCCGTGCCATTAATTATTAGAATCTCCACAGACATAAAAATCTCTGTGAGTCTTTTCAGACCAAACCCCAACACACACACACACACACACATAAAAATTAAGGAAAAAGAACAGATCAGAAGTTTCCAAAACACATCATTAACCTAATACATATATCAAGTATAGCTCAACTGACAGTGCAAAGTTTAGTTACGAGGTTTCAAAAGGAAAAAATGAAACAATCTGCAAGAATGTAAACTGGTCATTTCATTATGTCTCATGTACAGAGGGCATCAGCAGGTGCTGCTGAGGATCGTCCCCATCACCAGTGCTCTCTTAGGTAACTCCACTAGATTGGTTGGTTGTGTGTGTGCCTTTAGCCTTCATGCACACTTTTTAAAAATACCTCTAATAGTCAATATAATCCCACTTTGCTCAGGTTTTAAGATGCCCTATTTGATTGATGAATCACTATGACAACCAGTCTAAGGGAGCTCACTTTTATTCACGTACTGTAATTCACAGGCATCTCTGCTATGATTATCACTGTTATCTGAGTGCCTGAGTGTACATGTGAGACATCACTGAAAGAGTGGAAACAACATCTTAATATTTTTTCTGTGTTTCAACTTTAGCAAAAGAAAAACAAATCAAACATTCATTGTTACTATGGAAATGAAAAAAAAGATGAGGAAGGGAGGGAGGGAGGGAGAGGGAGGAAGGGAGGGAGGAAAGGAAGGAAAGGAAGGACCAAACTATGGTGGATTTTTAAAAAATCCATAGTCCAAACTCAGCCTTCTTTGGAGACCCTTTTACAAGCAATCTGGACCCCACAAAAATCATTATTTTGTGAAGAAAGGGTGGGAAGGGAAGAAGGAAGGAATCCTTTTTCTAGCATCACAGAATAGACTTGCATCTGTCACTAAAACAGGGTCACGGCTTTTAGTTGTTACAGAAAGCAACTTCATGCTACAATTTTCATCTTTTTTAAATGTATTCTTATGAATAGGGAAAAAAACCCCTGCTAACATCTACTTTTACATACCTAAAATTGCAACACCAAAGGGTGCAAGAGACACAGATACTGTGAATAAAGAAGTAGAATATTCAAGTATATGAGGAGGGCGTATCACAAATGGCCACGGAGAAATATATATATCTATATAATACTGTATCAAACAGATGGAAAGAATGTGAAACTGGAGGTATGCACACAAATCTAGCTGCTTAACCAACTTTTCTAATCAGACACAAGTCTGTTGGGGTATGAGTGCTTGCTTTCAGCAGCTTTTTAATGTCACTTCCCAAAGCACGATTCAAATGTTTTCAGCTAGTATTTTTAGTTATTAGTTAAATAATTTATTGGCTTTTCAGCTATACACTGACATAATTAACCAGGTTCAAAAAATGTTAATAACTTAATTCAACTTTTGTTCTACTTATTTATACAAAGTAACATATTATTTTTTTATTAAAGTTGAATTTCCCTATATGCCCTTCCTTGTGGTAAGCAGACTGTTAACTTAACCTGTAATAACTTACAATGGGCAACTTTTCTTTTTTATTTCCCCATCTATCAAAAGAACTGTGAAATGAGCAACTTGGGGTATTAACAAGGCTCTTCAGAAAGAGGTGGATGGCCTTCAGGCACATGAAAGGTAAAAATGCATTTATCATACTACAGTACTCCATGCAAGACAGAGCAGAGCAACAAGAATTGTCCAATGTAACATACCGCTGTATACCCATATAAAGCCAGTGTCTTCCTGTTGTGAATGGAGGTCAGGTCAATTTCTGCATCTATGGAATTTTTTTTTCCCTGGTTTTTTTTCTTTTTAACTGTATGGTAACTACAAGTCTTGGGATGTAACTTAATTTTAGACATGGTAAAGAATGAACGTAACACCTGCTCTGAGCCCATTCCTGCCAAGAGCTCATGCCTAAATATTATTACTTCATACAATGCAGAATGAGCAAATTCATAAGCCCTGCTTGGCAAGGGCTGCCGTGACATCTTCAGCAAGGGTAGCAAGCTGGGGAGATTCGAGCAGGTTGATGCTTCCAGAGGACGAGACGTTGCTGAGCCTGCGTGGCGAGGCCATGCTGGACCTGCCGGGTGACTGCGTGATGATCTCAGCCCCGTGATCAACACGGGCCTTGGCGTGCTCTCTGAAGTTCAGCTTCTGGCTGTCAATCTGCTCAGGAAAATAAACAATTTCACACATCATATATTCACTAGGTTATCTCGCTATACATCATCATTTGGGCATCATTTTGTTTACTTTTAAAAACTCTTAGAAGGATTGAAGCTTCTTCACTCTTTAGAAAATTGAAACTGGACATTTTTTCACCTTAATAGCTACTGGCATACTATGTTACATTCTCTTACCATTTCAATCTTTAAAGAGAAGTACCATTGTTCCTACCTGTACAAATTTCATAAGGGTTATATGGGCACTATGATTTGTTTTCAAAATCTGTATTTTCAAATGTGTGTGGGAGTGATCTTACTTTCAGAATGTTTTCCTCCTGTTTCACAATGGACTCCTCATCTCAGATCATACCTGTGCTGTCCAACAGTCTCAAACAAGGTTTATTTTTAGGGGAAAAGACAGTGCACAAACTACATGACATTTCACTCTCAGCTTAGATGCAGATGCAAGATTGGTCATTCCCAATTTCAAAGGGAACAAATTGGTAAATGAGTGTGCTTGAAAGAGGACAGACGGATGCTGCCTACTCAATTCAGAGCCATTGCTGAATTCACAGCTCTGGTAATTTCACTGGGCCAGGGGCAAGTGGAGCCTTTTCTGACAGCTGTTCCTTTACCTTGACGTTACCACCACCAGGTACGTGGTGGGCATTTTCCAGTGAACCAACTTTAGCCTGAGCTTTTTCTTTGAAATCCAGTTTCACACTCTCAATTTTCACACGCCCGCCTCCTACAGAGGAAAAGGAAACACAGATTAATTGAAATGGTGCAGGAGAAAGTGTGACCTGAAGCATGAGTGTACTCACATTACTTTCCTTTTAGTTTATATCTAATAGTTTTGGAGAAGCACAGAAAAATGCTCTGCATGTTCAGTAAAATATAAAATCTTCAACATATGTTTAAACAGTAAGCAGGCGCTGCAACCCTACTGCTTTTCATGGGATTTAAGCACACACTTAAGTATTTCACTGACTTCTGCCTGTATTTAAATCTTTTGCCAGAGTACCATCCTTTGGCATTATTTTTTATCACCTCTCTCAACTAGGTGGTCTCATACCTTTCTGTTTCTATATATTTAAGTAGTTTAATATATTTTTATTACTAAAAATATTTATCTTCTCTTTGACTGTAAAAGAGAATGGTATCATCCATGGTTTTGAGTTGAAGTGACAGTATTAGGTCCTTGCTTTGTCTCACAACCCAGAAATTCCTACAGTACCTGGTTTGTGGTGGATATTCTTGAGTGAGCCACACTTTGAAGTCACATGACTCAAGTCAATCTTCTTGGTTACAATTTGTACCTGTCAAGAGTGCACACATGCACAAATTACAGGAATGAAGAGAATAAAATAAAATAAAAAATTAATAAAAAGCAAAGCCCTGCAGAGCAAGAGTAAGAGGCTTCTAGAAACCACTGGAAAAGGAGAAATGGTTAGTAGAAAACAGACCATGCCACAAAGGAGGAAACTTCACACCTAGGAAGATGATAGAGCTGGGTTAAGCTTTACTATAAGCAAAATGAAGAGGAGGATAAAAGAAATCAGTTTGTGGGTTCTTTCTAAAATGTTTCCAAGCCTCCTCCTTTCAGAGTGGGTGTTCAAAAGCCCTGCACACAGCAGGACTCATCCCATTTGCTTGTGTCTTCATTATATCCTGGCAACTAGGATATTTTGGTGACTTTTTTTCTCTACCATCTGTTTTGTATTTTTCTGCATCTAAATATGTTATGCATTTCCTGTCAATCCCCTATGGAGAGTCTGAGTAATCTACACATGTGCCTGCTGCAGCTGTACCTGAGCAGGTTGAGGTTCAGCCAGTGACTCTGTGCTCACCCTGCCTCCTCCTGCTGCTCCCTGCCCTGCTGCCAGCCACCTTCCCATGGCTGTGCTGAGCCCAGCCTGGGCACAGCCACAGAGTGGCACTCCCAAACAGCTCCAGGATGTGGCCCACAGCCATAGGCACTGAGCTGGCAGGCCCCAAGCAGTGAGAGCCCTCCAGGGCAGGCAGGAGCTCCAGGATAACTGCAGTGCCACTGGCTTGCTCACCACACCACCAGCAGCTGTATGAACCTGCCTGGATCAGACATGCCCACACCAGCAACTCTTCCCATCTGAGGGGTGATCATTTACATCAGGACAGTCGTAGCCACCTTAAGCTATTCCAGTGTGCCTGATGAAACCAGCAGGTGCCTGCTCAAACCCTGGGCCACCTCAGTGTCTTATGCTGGAACAATGCTGTGACATCAGCACTCAGTATGCTGGCTGATCACACCCTCTTCTCTGAGCTTTCTCTGTCCTTCTGTTTTATTTTCCTTCTTCCCCTCTGCTGAATGCACACAAATGAAAGGTTAGCTGAGGAAGGAGTGGTGCATAGAAAATGCCCAACCAGGGAGGCTAGAATCTCACTGTGAGCTGCAGTCTCTTATTGGAAATTACTTTCTTAGGCTGCTACCACAAAAGAAAGGCGCTGAAGCACTTTGGCTCACACTGCGCTTTCACTTGGGTATTGAGAGATAACCCTTCTTTTATCATTTCCTTTCCCTGTCCAAGTCCTGAAAATGTGCTGTGCTCTGTGGGGAAAGATCAGGAGGCCACCACTGCATACACAGGGCTCACAGCGAGAAGGAAAGTAGTGCTGAGAGGAGGGGAGACAGAGGGTTCTGGCTGTGTGAGGTGCATCACCACAGTGGAAGTGCCTGTTCACAGGGTGTCCGTGCTACTTACATTTCCTCCCCCTGCAGAATGTTTGATGTTATCTCTGGAACCACACCGGGACTGAATATCGCTAAAATCGATCTTCTTGTTTAAAATCCTAACCTAAAAGGAATTGGAGGTAACTTACTATATACCACATACACACACTCAGTTGGGGGTGCAGGACCAGGAAACCAGGGCAATTTGCCTCCTACAGTGACTCTTTCTTCTGACACTTGTATTGAAATGTGAGGAAATAAACCCTGTCAGTCTCTGTGCTTAGTATGTTCACACAGCATCTGTAAATATCTTACACTGCTCTTTTTTGACCTCAGAGAGTTTTGGTGAAATACAAAGGGGAAAGTCTTATACTGGGAAGTATGAGAGGTGGATTTTCCCTGAAAATTTTGAAGAACTCCATGCTTGCCTGGACTGGGCCTAGTCTTTGGACAGCTTCTCCTAGGGTCTACTGAGTGATGTTCAGTATTTCTGCTGAACTGGGCATAAGAAGATGGGAACCCTCCCTCGCACAGTTCAGCACTCCAGCCTTTGATGCAGAAATCCCAGATCCAGCCAGCAAAGGCACAGGCTGAAATCCTGAGGTATTTCAACCCATCTTCTGCCATACAGCTGTAACAGCAGCTACAGACATGAAACAGACCTCAGAGTACTGTGAAAGGGGAGCAACAATTTACTTAAACTGTAGTCTCAGTTCTCTACTGCTCTCTCTCTTTACTGTCATCTACTACAGGGCAAGGCAGAAGACAACAGCATCTGGAAACCTAGAGCTGCAATCACTGCTTTTTTTGACTTCTGGTGCTGGCCAGAAATCTGGTGTGCCAGATTTGGGAACAATTACTTTCTAGTGCTTGCAGCACTGTGCTTCTCCCCTGTGCTCTTAATCTCTTCACACAACAAGATATGGTTTCTGCTTTTCCCTCGATGATGCCAGCCTCCCTTACACATGCCAGGTGTCCACATTTTTAATGCATGACCTTAGCCACAGATGCACTGCAGGTGTAAGACAGTTCCTGGAGGCAAACTCTGTCAAGGGCAGGCCATGCTGTCCCGTGCTTGACCCCCATGGCAAAGCAGTTCCTCTACTTAGCAGAACTCAGGTGCCACCAATAATTGTACTGCCAGGGAATGACCTGCAGCTGGATGGCAATTACTAGTGGGCAGGGACAATTGGGTACACACCTGACTAACACCATTTCAGATTTATTTCTGAGTAGGAACAGGGGATAGTGCTCATCAGTCATAGTTTTCAGCTGTGTGAGAAGGTTTTTCTATCCAAGGCTGCACCTCCCTTCTTCCCATCAGAGTGCCACCCATGCAGCATATTCTTTCTCTGGGTTAAATATGAAATCTTTAATCAAGCGTTAAATTGGATTTTATTTTTATGTATTAATATACAATAGGAATTTACACTCTTTCCTGTACAGAAAGCCACAGAATTTGGGTTACTATCTCTGCATTTTGCTAAATGGCACTTACAGAGTACTTAGCACAGCCCTGTTGGCTACTATTGTAGGCAAACCTACAGTGACTAACCAATACTGAGATAAGACAGAGGGAAATGCACACTGGGGTTCCTTACTGCAGCTTCTCATCACTTGGGGAGCACAAAGCAGCACCAAAACAGCTGAAGCAGTCAGTAGGAGGAAGTAGAACCCTATGAAGGTTCTGCTTCCTGGATTCAGGTCCCCAAACTGCTCCAGGTTCCCTGATAAACCCGAGACAAATCACTCCCTCTGTGTCTCACCTCTTCAGACTGGGAAAAGACTGCCCTCTTACAGGGGCATCAGGTTTTGCAGCAGTGGGGACAGTAGCACGTTTAGATAGTGAGTTGAATCCTCTGGTACTCAGCCCCTGGAGCCCACCCATAACTTAAACCCAGTAAACTCTCAGAAGAAATGTTCAGAGGGTCACTCTTCGTAGCAAGCTGTTTTACAGATCCTTCTTATTACATAAAACAAATCAAACCATTAGAATGCTAAGATTCTTACTTCTTAGTTTAAAGCAAAACCCTTGCTTTAACTGATAAAGATCTGGTGTGATGGCAAAGATGACAGCACCAGCAAACCCCACACAACTGGCAGGTCACCTTCAGAAGGGCATCTGCAATAGTCAAACTGATTTCTGTCTTTCCCCCTCCCATCTGCTTATCTGTCCAAGTAAACAAACATACGCTGAAATATGAAAGCAAATGCCTTTGAAATTTTATGCTTGTGCTTTCTCTCAATATAATGTTTGCTTAAAAATGTACCCCAGTACTATATAAGACACATGTCACATCAGTTACAGAAGCACACATCAGATGTGCATTCAGATATGGCTCTCAGAGAGCTTCTGGCCAGACACAACTGGGCAAAACAGAAAGCCTTCCTGGCACTTTCTGAGCACTTGTCTCTCAGTGATGGATCAGCAGCACTTCTTAGCTATGGCCATAGGGATTCATTTGCTCTGAAAATGCTGACTTACAGTTCATGGCAAGACCTCTGCACTGAGCACTGGGGGCCTGTAGCTTAAAATGGAGCCAAAGCAAGGTGAAAAGTTGAGAGTGTGCCTCTGACCAAGGGCCTGGAGGTTGATTTGCACTCCGAAGTCTGACAGTTTATGAGTCTCATGGCCCTTGGACCTGGCCAGCAGATATATAAAGAACCAATCATCTCAATTATCCTCTCCATCTCACTGGCTGAAATGTTACCCTGTGTGGCAGGGCCAGCAGGAGACCTTTCCACCACTTGTGTCCTGTGCTAAGGGTTGGAGAGAGCTGAGTGACATGCAGGCATCCTGCTGGCTGTCTGGCACATGGAGGAACTGAACTCAACTGATTCAGGTTTTCCCTGATGGTCTGTTTCTCCCTTTCCTGGGATGTATCAGTATCCCTGCAAGTATTTAAATCATAACCACCCTCTATAGCTAAGTGTTCCACAAACGAATGGAGTTTTGTTTCCTGTAGATTAGGGCTTAAACTGCTTAATTCATCCATCCTGTATACTTCAAGCAGGCCCTATCCCTTCTAGCCAGCATTTTGTCCCAAGCTTTCTCCCAAGTCTGCTAGACTGAGCAAACATGCTAATACACAACCAGCCAATTGTTTGTCATCCCTGACTGTGGAGGAGGGCTGAGTTCACTGCCTTTACCCCAGTGATGGTGTTATGCTGAGTCTCTATTTCATACTCTGTCAAGAACCATCACTCCGTGTGGAGGGACCACCTGTACTTCTCACCGTTGCTCGAAATTGGCCAACAAGTTCCAAATGAGTTGGGAAAGGTTGAGAGTGCCAGTGTGACTGCAGAAGTGGTTGTGTTTGAGGAATCAGATTGTCATCAGGAGAGGGAGCTTACCAGAAAGGGACAGGAACCATTTAGGCTAAAGAAAAACTTTGGCTTGCAAACAAAGAATGTAAAGCTGGCATCTGGAGGGAAATCTTTATCAGAGCAGGGAGACTCTGGAACTGCCACGTGAGGGAGCACAGCTACAAGAAAATGGTAAACTTTTATGATGGCACTCGATGAAAGAAATTAGATGATGCAGCTGCCTGCAACAGAGGCAGCACAAACACTGTGACTCACCAGGAAGGGTCTCTGTGTTCCAATGTGTACGTACATCTTGTGTGTGGGTGGAGGTGTGGTAGGGATGCACATATATGCACTTCAGTTGTGCTGAATGTTAAATGAAAGCTCAAGCCTGCTCACGCTCTCATTCAGGAAAGGGAACATTTTGTCTGTGGCAAAATAAAAGCCTGTGGCAGAAGCAGGACTGCTTTCTATTCACACTCTCTAGAAATCCCAACAAGATAATGTTGTGACGGATCCCTTGTAGCCCTTGCTCTGAGCTGCCAGTATGAAGTGGGTACCTTCTCTTCTGATGTGATACTGCTTTGCCCAGGTATGCTGGAAAGGGCCTGGAAGTCAGTTTTTGGATTAAGATGAAGCTGAGGTTCCTCAGCACTTGTCATAATTACGTGTAATTAAACCACAGTGGAAAATCAAAGCCTTATAGACAATGCAAGATTTATTCTACAAAACCATATTGCCCAAGAGAAAACTGGCTTCTGTCTGAAGCCCTGGAAGTCTGACAGGCCTTCTCCTCACTCTGTCTTCTGATGACTCCTCAGCAGTGGTCCAGAACTGAAGCCCAAGGCAGATTTGTGTGCCAACATGCACACAGCATGGCCTCAGTGACTCCCACTGCTTCCAGAGTGCCCAGCAGGACTGGGAGAGTGCCCTCCAACACGCACTGATGCAGTCTGAACGCTACCCGTGAGAGCTCTGGGCACTGTGGAGCATTTGTGCACAGCCTGCAAGGAAAACAAGTCTGGAAGGTATTTTTCTCAGAGTTAATTTAGATGAGTCATATATTGCTCTGCACTCAGCAGAGTTAACCACTTCCCTTCCTACTCTTTCAGTGGCCTGACTGACAATCAGAACAGCTGGGGGTTGTGCTCCAAGGGAAACATCTACACTAGAGCACAGGGAATAGTTCTGGGTTAAGCTTGCTGACAAAAGGAGAAGACAGGCTATGAGACACAATACTTGTGAATCTTCCAGTCAGATATATGCCTCCCGTTAAGCAGAATATGAGTTAGATTTCCAAGACTGCACGTACAACAGTTTGCAGGTCCTCTGCCAGTACTACACCACTGTGTTTGTGATGAGCAGAAATTTGTAGAAACACTGAGAGGAAGGCAGAGAAATGCCTATGAGAATTTAGTTCAGTTGTGTTTAGCTGTTTAGTTCACTGCCAAAGACAACACCAATGTCCAAAAGCTGCTTATGCAAGAGAAGGAATTATATTCCATTGCTGCCTACAATAATTCAGTTCAGCTGCTTTTCACAAGAAGAGGAAAAGCCCCTGACATATCAACATCTGGGCAGAGAGTCCATAAACAGCTTCCCTTCTATGGCATACTACATTGAAACAGATATTTGAAGAACAAAAATTGCGATGCTGATGAAATTACAGGCTCTGAATATTTTTTCCCAAGGAGATGATGGCTTATGTTCTCCCTGCCTTGCAATTAGGGCCTCTGAGAAGCTCTGCCACAAACTGCCTAAAGCATTTAAAAATACTCTTGCCTGGCTCTACCTGCTGTTTGAACATGCTGTGGAGCTGTGACACTGAGAAAAGCTTGCAGGCTCCTAACAGCTTATGAAAAAGGAACGGTTCCTTCTATTTACCACAGCAATTTGACTAAGCAATATCCCAGTAACTAGATGTTATTTTAGGGCTTGATCTCCAGGTTAACACAGGCATTTAAGTGAGACAAGAATTGGTCTTGCACAGGAAGTAAGTTAAGGTTAAAAACTGATTAGAATCAAGAGAGAGTTCAAAGTGCTTCCAAATTTATCTGCTGCCAAGGACAGATGATACTAGTCTTCATGCTCCTGGCAGAGGCCACAGGGAGAGGAAAGGGAGGTATTTATTTGGCCTGCTAAAGTCCTTGAAGAGAAAGACTGTGCCTCAGATTTTCCACCCCTACAGACAGGGCTTGTGATGATGTTCAGCCTTTGCACTCCTGGAATAAGTAGATACACACCAGCAGGGCTTCCAGTCCAGAAGCTAGTGATATTCAAAATAAAAGGCTGTGCTGGACACAGGCAAAATAATGTACCATTCTCACCCTCCTCTTAGTAAAAGGTGAGCAAGGTACAGCCATTTCTGACTTTTAAAAACATACTGAGAGGAAGACACTGACCAGAAAATATTATGATCAGCCAAGTCTTGAATCCTTGCATAGGACACGACGGGCTGATTTACAATCAGCTGCACATCACTGTACAAAGTAATTAATAAGATGGCCATGCTGTGATGCCTTGGGAAGGCTGACCTGGAACAGAGACTGAACAGAGCTAGAGAATAAAGTAGATATTTATTAAAAAGCCTTTAGGGGTACACCTTGGGCAGGACAAGGCTGCCTGGCCAGGGCTACACCCAAGGTGGACTTAGAACAGTCACAAAAAATGGATGACTGGTCACAGAGTTTCACACTTTTACAAGTTTTGGTCCATTTGCATATTGGGGTTTAATTATCCAATTCCAGCTTCAGGTTATGAAGTCCCATCCTTCTTGTTTTCTCTCTTCAGTTCACTGTTGTTTGCTTTTGGGCCTGAAACTTGTGCCCATTGTCCTTGGTCTTCATCAAGAAAAGGATTTGTTTTGTCTGCCTGCTCTGTGAAGAGCTGAGTGACACTGAATGTGAGGCTCAGAACTGCACCCCTGGGCAGCACAGAGTCTGAAAAACATGGAAGCTGAAACTTAAGACATCAGCTGAACTAGGCTGATGTCCCTACCAGTAAGGGGAGGAAAGGCCTGTATGGACAAACACTGAGAGGGTCTGCATAATTATGCTAGAAGTACAAAGTGAAATGACCATTTTCCATAACAAAGAGTTTACAGTCAATAGACAACAGCTGAAGTTAACAGAGAGTTCAAGGAAGTGCAAGATCCCTGTCAGATGAACTGCAGCACGTTCTGCAATCACACTCCTCCCTAAAGCTGGGGAGCTGATCAAAAGAATTGTAAAAAAGTATTGAAGATTCACAGCGGATAAAAAAAATCCTGGGAGTGCAATTAATTAACCTAAACCACAAAATCCTTGGTTTAGTACTCCCTTCAACAACAACAACAACGACCCAACAACAATCAAGCTAATAAATTTTAATAAAATTTTAAATAGGTTTAATTCAGAGTCCAGTACTTGAATTTTAGACACAACAGTTTCTATTTATGGAAAGAGTACTACTAGCTTCAAATATCAAGTGTTGAATATCAGGTATCAGTTTCCAAATCAGTTTCTCTGTCTTTGAGAAGAGATGAGTTTTGAGTCACTACATCTGGAATTTCTTCACTCCAGCATAATGGAGACAATTAGGTTGTTCAGCTCAAGTTCAAAAATATCTTGTCGTCATCTCTTCATGCTAGCTGGCTTTCCCAACATTCAGTAGATATGCCCCTTAGTATTTCTTTATTATTCAAATTTCCAATATAAAACTTAAGATTTCTATTCTTTTTTTTCCTGCCCTTTCCTGTCTAGCGAAACAAACGTTTTCTAACTTCCATGCAAAATGGAACACTGTTACATGATGAAACATCTCTGATCCAGATCACGTATTCCCCAAACATTTTTCTCAAAACAACCACCTCTCTCATTTTATTTCTCGAAATTTAGACCAGTTAGAGCTCAGCTGGAAACACCTTCTTTGCTGAGCTTGCTGCTGTGGTAACTCAGACTTTCACAGGAATTTACATCCTGGCAATTTCAATCTACTCTAGGAAAAAAAAAAAAAAATACAGCTTCTCTCCATACTTATTAATGAGAGAACAACACATGGTACCATCACAGCTAGGGTTTGACTCCTCTAACATTAGCCAGCTAAGAGCTGGAAGTGGTTGCTTAAGCTGCCAACGGTAGTTGGTGGAAATATACTGAACCATCCAGAAAGTGGTACCTTCAGCCCTAGACTGAAGATCTGAGTGGCAGAAATCAGGGCACTGCTACTCACTGACTCCAAAAACAGAGACAGATGGCTACTGCAGTGGGTTGAATTCTGTTAGTGGCTGGGGCCCATGAGAGTGCTTGGGAGCCTCCTGAGTGTGGTTCACAGTTTGCCTCACCTGCAGGGCTCACGTTTTACAGATGGGTTAGGTACAGCACTGGTATTGGGCTGGCACTGCCATAGAGGAAGTCCTAATTCCCTTCTTATTTCTAGCAACCAAACACCCTTCCTCGAAAAGGCCCTTCTGAAACTTGCTAGAGGCTGGCAGTGATTGCTTAGTTTTTCTAAAAGATGAGTCAGGAAGAACATCTAGCTTTTTATCCAGAATAATTCAAGGCTTAACTGTACAGACTGTACTCAGGCAAGCCTTCCCTTTAAACGAGTGCAGTCTGAACATAGGAACTGCATGATGTTATTTCTGTCCAATCTGCAATTTTCAGCCAAAATTCTAAATTTCACAAACTTAAAAATTACAGGTTTGAGCTCTGACAGAGTTTGGAAGGTGTACCTGAAACTCCCAATTCCTTTTCACATTTGTAGATCTGCAATTACCAAGTGGTGAATTGGTTTCTAATTTTCAGTGCAGAACAAATCCCTTCAAATGTCTTGCAAATCCCAAACCTGGGAATGTACAAAGAAAGCAAAAGCCGACTGACAGAGATTAATTTACTTTACAGTTTTGAATTGTTGAGCTGACAAATGCACAAATTTATTCCAATGAGTGCAGCCAAGAATGTGGAAACAATTGCCTCCCAGTCCCTCAGCTACATCATGTAGGAACAGCCATGCTCCATGTGAATCCACACCTCCCTGTACTGCCTCACCTGCCTCTGCCTGGGGAAGGCACTGAGTTTGGGCTTATAAACTCATTTATGTTCATCACTGCCTGTGCAGGAACATCCTCTTAACTTGGCCTTAAGTGGTTTTGATTCACCTATGTTGTTACAATGGACTGGAGAAAAGGCACATGATGTGCTGGAAGGGGAGTGGGATCCAGCAGCAGCTCAGACTGCACTTTTTGTGAGGCCTTGCTCTCCACCATCTTTCTGGACACTCCTCAGTAGCCATTGCAGCAACGGTATGTAACTTACAGACTTTCAGATTTTGGGCAGTCATGAGTGTTCATAAAGTGGTGCAAAGGCATTCGAAACAGCAGAAGGGGAGGAATTATAAGATGCTGCCTCAAGGGGAACTTAACTGAGAACTTTTGACTTGCCTTTCTCCAGGAGGTGCTCAGCTTTGGTGCACCAGCCAGACCTGTCTGTCTGTGTACCCTGGCACGCTGTCACCGAGACAGGGAACATTCCAGAAGCACACTGATCTCTGCAGGCAGGGCTGTAAATCATGATGATGGGGGTCTGGGGTGTGTGTTGGAGGAATCTCTCCTGCCACCCTGATGCCTTTTCACTGGCCCTAACATCACAAGCCAGACAGAGTTAGGGTGATAAAAAGGGGTTATTTTATAAGGATCCTTAGGTGCACAATTAGTCCAGTGGAAAACACCGAAGATGCACACACAGTATAACGTGCATACATTTTTAATATGTTTTACAAATTAGCACATCTGACAAGAACACCCAACTAGAAGCGTAGTTGGTGAGGTGATCCCCCCCAATTCAAATCTTTTTCAAATGCCCTCTCCTCTAGATAGGCACTAAACTCTGTTCATAAAAATACATCTCAACCTTGGTTCCCAGGAAGAACCAAGATAGGACAGAAGCCTCAGACCCTCAGCTTGGAACCTTTGGAATGTGTTTTCTTTCACTTACCAGACAGGGTCAGGAAAAGTACTGGAGACAGGCTACAGAGCTACAAACTTCTGTGTAAAGAACACAGAGACTATATAAAAGAAGTCAAGGAAAAAAAAAATCATTTTGGCATCAATCCAAACTGATTTTGAAGTTAACAAAAGATACCTATTCAAGCCTCCTCTGCCCACCTCTGAGATGACTTCCCAGTGCCAGTCTATTTTATCATCTAATGCACATGCTTGTCCTCCTTGCAAGCATTTCTGTGGTTTTTGGAAAGCATCTACTGAATAGTGATGCTGTCAATTTGTTCAAACTTTCTGACTCATTACTAATTGCACTTTGTTTTCTAGAGGGAAGATGGTGAAGTTCTTCCTTAATCTTCCTAAAATCTTTCATTTCATTCTTCAGCATGGCTTAGATTCATTTTTCTATGTGTCATCTTACTTCTTACTTACATTCTTACTTCTAGGTGCCTGGCTGTCACTACAATTAGTGGTATTTTAAAACTTATGCATGTAATTCTAGTCTGTGCAGCTCCATTCACCTTGATGAAGCTCTGCTGCTTCACATCCCCTGAAGTTCTTGCCTGTGGCTGAGATTTTAGGTATACATTTGAAGAGAAAATTAAAAGAAATCTAGGTTATAGTTTTATCCCTGGTTGCTGGCCCATGATGCATTATAAATACTCTGCCTTGCCAGGAATGAAAAAACTCAATTAGTGCACTTCTGTACTCTGATATGGTACCAACCACATTCATAGACAGAACTTCAAAAGGAAAACTAAAAATCTGAACCAAAAAAGCACAACAAAAAATCAGTCGTGGCATCTGAAACAGATTTCCAACACTCTCTCCCAGCTCCCCATGTTTCCCTTGGGCTGTCTGAGAAATCATAGATGCAAATGGGGTACTTCTGAAAGCCAGCATTTCCTCCACAGCTGATGCAGTGTGAAAATCCATCTGAAGCCCAGCAGACATACCCATGAGCAAGTCGCCTCTGAGCTTTGCCAGTAAGGATACATTTCATAAAGAGAAAACCAGACAACCACCTTCTGGCTGCATCCCACAGCAGAGAAGCCCTCAATTCTCCCCACTGCAGAATACCAATTAAAATGTGTTTCAAGCTATCTATTCCTAGTAGGAGCTTAATGCAATGCAAAGTTTGCTTGTTTCTTCCCCTAAAAGCATTCTCTTCACATACCACACTCACACAACCCCCACCAGGTGGAATGATTTCTCCCCTTTTCTTTGTTTCTGTGGCTGGCAAATCAGAGCTGAAGGAATATCAGCCTGCTGTCTGATGAGCATTTGATAGAATTCCAGGCTGAAGCACTGCACTTCTTGATTTTTTAGCATTCAAACATCCCCAAGAGCTTCTTCAGTTTTGCACCCCAGCCTCTGGCAGTTTCAGAGCGCAGCTTCCTCTAGAACGGCTCAAAGTTAAGAGAAGTCCTTGTGCCAGGTTCAAATATACCACTAGCTAAAGGATAGTCTGTCTCTAAATGACATTTCTGGGCTGCCTATCTGTATCCTTTTAGTGTTTTCCATGTTATGTTTATATACTTAACTTGCCCAGATATATGCTGGGTTTTTCTCTGCTTGTTTTTCCTGTGGCTACTGCTATCAGCACTTCCAGTTCAGGTTGTAAAGAAGCTTTCTGTTTGTTTCATGTATCATCACTAAATGCAAATAGCAGATAACAGCTCATCTCAGCCAGGGTAATATTGCTACCAGACATTAAAGAACTGAGCAGACACAAGGAAATGAAATTAGCTTTCATGTCTTGCTCTCACAGACCCTATAAAATTCAACTGTAGAAACTGGAAAAGAATTCTCCTAAAAAACCTCTTGTCTAGACTGAGCAACTATGGCATAAAGGAGACATAAAGGAAAAATCTAGTGAGCTTCTCTTTGCCCAAACCACAGCTCAATGGCTACACACCACAGGAACTAAAAAATGCTTTAGCTTCAGTGACGTTTTGTTCACCCTGCAATGCCCACAGCAGTGAAATGCCACCCTTCACTGCTCAGCAAAGACTCTGAGCAGTTCTTTAGAGCTGCTAAAGAAATTTAGCTGTCTAGGCATGGTGTCTACAAAGAAATACAATTTTCTGTGGCTCCCTGGTTCTTAAGTAATTGTTGCAGTCCAGAGAGAGCAACAGAGAGGAGCACAGGGTACCATGGTGCTGGTTTTGGGCCCTAAGGCCAACAGCTGGGCCTGCATCAGGAATGCTAATCCAGAAGCACAGTCTGAATTTGTGTTGCTGGAGCCCCTGCACACCACAACCATCTGCTACATGGTTTGTCAAATGGAGTGGGGCTCCCAGGCAAAATAATCACACCTGTCAAAATAAAGGCAGAAGTACCTTTGCTGAGGCATCATCTTCTTGACTTTATGAATAACTGGCTACTGTCCAAATCCTGGAAAGTACTGAATGTGTTAATTTACCATGAAAACAGGATCAACAGCTTCCTTAGAAGTAGTTTACTATTTAAAATATGAGCCTGTTCTTTTCCTCTGGAAAACCTACAGCAGACATAGGGCTGCAATGTTAAGTTTTGATCCAATTTATTATTTCTTTCTGAGACAGCATTAGGCAAACCTCATTGCTCTCCACGTTCCACAACCAATTCCAATACTAATACAGACATATATAAGTATGTGATCTGGAAACACTGCGCAAGCCAGGTTTCTGGAATGTCCTGTTTTCAGGACAACCAAATGGGGAGCACATTTTTCACCCTGATGTCCTGTCCCTGGAGGCAGCTGTGAAATGAACCTTTCATAAAGCACTCACATTGCTGTTGCTGTAGCTCAGGAAGGAAAAGGGAGCTGAAGGCTCTGGGTGTTTTTGCCGTAGGGTTTTGTCTAGAATCAATATGAAATACACAGGTATTCCTTACAAAATGTACATCAACAATTGTTTACACACACAAGACTGAGTTGTCTGTATTTTTAGCATAAATGTTGGTAAGCTGTATTCTTTTTCCTCCTTCCACCTCTTTGTTGCTAAATCACATAGAATATCTATCAGGTTACTATTGGTTTTATATCTCCTTAAACATTAACAGAATGGATGGCTTCCTACTGTAAGCTAGAACAATTCTTCCAAATGGAAGAAAACCAGATTGCTTGGATATAATCTTGGCTTTTAATGCCATCTGTGTTAGCATTTCTGCATTGCTCAAAGATGAGGGAAGACTATTCCAGCTCTGGCTTTGGCTCTGCTTGGCATCTGTATCAAGCACATGTATAAGCACCATACCTCAGCAAGATTTATGGTACTTCATATCTGACTTTCCCTCAATCTCCAAAAGCTTCTGCTTAGCATGAAAGCCTCCATTTTTATGCCCCTTCCAGAATTTGGTGAGTTCTGTCTGTAACAACAGGGGATTGAGCAAGGCCAAGTGCAGAGTCCTTCAAGTGGGTCAAGGTAATCCCAAGCACAAAGAGAGGCTGAACAGAGTGTGGTCTGAGAGCAGCCCTGCCAAGAAGGACTTGGAGGTGCTGGTGGATGAGAGCTGGACAAGAGCTGGCCGTGTGCACCTGCATCCCTGAAACCAACCATGCCCTGGGCTGCATCCAAAGAAGAATGATCCACAGGTAGAGCAGAGGATTCTGCCCCTCTGCTCTCATGACACTCCCCCTAGAATACTGTACCCCCAAAACAGGAAGGACACAGAACCTGCTGGAACAAGTTCAGAGGAGGGCCGTGAAGATGCTCAGAGGGCTGGAGCACCTCTGCTACATAGAGAGAGTTGAGATTGTTCTGCCTGGAGTAGAGAAGGCTCTGGGGAAACCTCAGAGCCCCTTCCGTGCCCTAAAGGGACTCCAAGAGAGCTGGAAAGGGACTTTGGACAAGGGCCTGGAGTCACAGGACAAGGGGGAATGGCTTCAGATTGCCAGAGGGTAGGATTTGACAGGACACTGGGAAGAAATTCTTGATTGTAAGAGTGGTGGTGAGGCACTGACACAGATTGCCCAGGGAAGTGGTTGGTGCCCCATCCCTGCAAGTGTTCCAGACCACATGGGAGCAAGGCTGGAATTATCTTTAGGGTCACCTCCAACCCAAAGCATTCTGAGATCATTTGATCTCGCCACCCTACACACAGTTTTGGTCTTTAGCTGAAAGCAATCCTTCTGAAAATCTGTTTCATTGCATAACTGAAAGGTATGAAATTACCTCTTTTCAGCACTTAATCACATCAAGATGTCACTGAATTCTTGTTCTTTCAATTAGAATAGAAAGTCCTGAACTGCCTTATGACACATTCTTATGTTTACACTTATATGCATCCTCCAATTTATACAGGTTAAAGCCCTGTTCTTGCTTATTTGAACCCAGGAGCAAGAAAACCAGTTAATCTGCCCCCTTCCCCCATCTTTACTGTGGGGTGCATTTACCAGGTTGGAGGCTGCAACTCTAATTAACTTCACCCAACACAATGCACGTCATATAAATGGCACAGGAAAAGACAGTGTGCTGTGTAATCCTACTAACATGTAGTGGATTGATTTTCAACTTCTTTGAATTAAACAAACCTCTTATTTGCTTGTACTGATAAAGACTAAGTAAGCAGCAACTGCTGGGACTCAGGCAGAAATGTATCTATGGCATGGAGTGCAAAGTCCTGTTTGAAATTTTTTCATGGATCTCAATTGGGCACTGTTAAATTTCATGTGGTGAGATAGTTTCTGAAGATTGTCCTCTTCTTTGCCATTTAACATCACTTAAACAAGCAAAGGATTTGGAGAACAGAAGAAGCTTTACAAGGCAACTCAAAGTGTCTCCTATCCCATGCCTATCCCAAAGGTGCACAGAAAAGAGTAAATAACATATGGATGAACATAAAGAGTGGATTCCTTACCTGCCCTCCTTTAGGCTGGTATTTGATATTATCTGTTGACCCAATTTTGGACCTGACATTCTTGAGGTCAGGTAGAGGCTGATTGATAACTCGGAGCTGCTTTGGAGTGGCTGGAGATTTAGGAGGAGTGCGAATTATGGCAACTTTTTTCTCAGTAGGTACCAGTATTGCAGATTTGGGGGTCCCAGGAGTGTGGGGAGTTCTGGAGTAACTGGGTGTCCCTGGAGTGCCTGGGGTGCGGGAGGCATAGCTTGGTGGTGTCCCTGGAGTGATGGCAGTGGAGCCAGGAGTAGTGGGGGTAGAAGTTCCACTTTTTCCCGTTCTGCTACGAATTGGCTCTGATCCTACATTCAAGGAAAAAAAAAAAAAAAACCAAACAAACCAGCTTTAGAGCCACAGAAGTACAGCTCTTCTGCCCTTTGTACTCCCAAAACTGCATCCCTGTGTGCCAAGTGACACAGCTCTTAAGATGGCAGTGCTACTGCTGGAACAGCAGCTTGAATGGGTCTCTCTGTGTCTTACTTTGCTAATCAACCTTGCCATGAGAGGTTGAGCTAATGCCCCAGAGTGACTGAGCTCAACATTCTGTAACATAGGAGTGCTTCCCACTATACCTCTGCTTCTTGCAAAGCTGGCTGAACAAGGCAAATTTATTTCCATTTTGGGGAAAGGATGAGAAGCATCCTTGGAATCCAACCTTTGGATTGGACTTGATTCAACCAATTTCAGTGGACCTTGGCAATAAATTAGAAAGCAGTAAAAATTCTGATGATATTCCTGAAGTAGAAAGCTGTGAGTGCCTGGCTGGTGCTGTTTCTCATACCACTGCTGGTAAACTGCAGCTGAACCCCTGTGGGCATTCAACTGGTGCACAAGCTATAGTTCTATTGTGTGGATGGGCAGATGTCCCCACATTCAATTGCTATTTTTCATTAATGCTCTGAAAGAAAGCCATTACCAGAGGCAACCTTGAAAAAAAGTCACAATCTGCTTATATTTGCATGCAAGTAAAAAACCCCAACTATATCATTTTGTAGCAGCTCATTCAGTGTTTATGGTATTGCCAGGCCTTTTCACTGGGCACAAGGATCAGCTTAGCTGTGCTTTCTGCAGCCAGCTCTGCTCCTAACTCTCAAACATAAATAAACAGAAGCTGAGATATCTCCAAAGTAAATTTTTGCTGAGAATTCTTATGAAGGGAAAGATTAAAGTAAAACCTGGAACCCCAATGCTGAATGGATGCATGTATGTTTTTACTCTTTAAATGTTCAGAAATTATAAATCCAGTGGGGCTCTCAAAAGCATCTAGTGGGACTAAACAAACTCTTATTTGAAGTATTGGCTAATCGTTCTGTTTATGCAATGATGGTGGCCCAAACGCAATGCACTCCTGTCCCTGGGGCTCAGGAGACACTCTTTGCTCTACATAATTCATTAGGCAGACTGAACATGCTCCATTCACCTCCCATTTCCCTGAACAGGTTTCTTTCTTTCCAAACCAACCCTAAAGCTTCTCAGTAAACCATCTGAGACAGAAAGGGAATTCTTTTTTTCCCACCTCCTTGCAGGTTGGGTATATTTAATTTTTATTCCTCAGCCCTACACCACACTGCCAAATGCTTAATGGCATCTTACTCCTGGTCAGGAGAACTGGCTGGCTGTTGTGGCACTGGAGGTCACTCTGCTTTCAGATGCTCTCTGTTTTACCTTTGGAGCATCACTTACAAATTTCAAAGGACTTTTTTTTGCAGAATTTATCATCTACTTCCCTTAAGCTGTCTTAAAAAGGGTTGGTTTCTAAAGAGAGAAGAGAGAGAAACCCCTACTGGAAAGCAGGAAGCCACATGTGGGTTTTAAGGCCTGGCTAAAAGTTCTGGGGTTATTTATTTAGTAAATTGTCTTTGTCCTGTAATTTATTTTGTCTTGTGATTTGATAACTTTGGTCCTCACAAAAGGAATCCAGCTGGTTCACTATCTTAACTGCCCCCACTGAGTCACTCTGCTAGTTAACATCTCAAAACTCAGCAGAGATTTTAGCCTAGAAGTAGAGCATAGGGAGATAATTACTGGGAAACAGTAAATGAATGACTGTAACTATCAGGTTCACTTTTCCAAGATCCATCAGAGTATTTCAGGTTGTTTACTTCAGTTTTGACTCATTATTTCTTGCTGCTATTTGTAAATGCTCTGTGTTAAATACCTCACCCAGCTCCGAGCTCCCTGCAAAGGCATTTTCTAACATCAGCAATTAGTCTGGGCAGCAGTCCTCGCCCTGGGCACCGCAGATGCATCCTGTCCCTGCTTTCAGGCACTGGGCATATCAACAAACCCAGCCTGTGGGCCCTGATTTCCAGCAGCACACCCCAGACCCGTTCTGTCTGAAGGTGATGCTGTGCACTGTGGCAAGTCCAACGAGGATGGAGACAAGCACAGAAGCAGAGGAGTTTAACATGAAGCAAAAAGACAACGTACGGGTAGTCCGTCGCACCGAGGAGGAGAGCGAGGCGGTGAGCGAGAGCGAGTTCTCCTCCCTGTCGCGCTCTCCTGACACACCTCGGCGAGGAGGGAGGATGGAGGAAGGCCTTGGCAGAGATGAACGCTTCTCGGGGCTCTTGCTTACTCCATCCTAACAGCAGCACAACAACAAAGGAAGGTTTAGTTTTCAGAGCTCGCTCTTTGGGCTGTGATTTCCTCTATCTATACACAGAGGGGGAAATCTAATCCTGTGGGCCCAGTTTGCTCCTCACACAGGAACTGAGGGGATCAGTCACCCTCCATGCTCTGCTTTAGCTCCCTGGTGCTTCTTTACTGCATCAAAACATCTTCTGATGGCCATCCCAAGACATATAGGGATACTCTTGGATCTAAACACGGATGGATCCCACAGCTGACTCTTAATAAGGAAAAAGGTGGGGTTTTTAAGTGCAAGTTGAAAGTAAAAGCACTCTCTAGAGCACAAGTGTGAAATTCCTATGTGAATTTACCTGCAAAGTAACTGCACTGCTGGTGTCCAGGATACACCATACACTAGATTGGTAGGTGTTGTGTGGTTTTTGCATATTCAAACACCAACTTGTAACTAACTTTCTTAATGGAGATAAACTTTTAGCTACAGGTTTTGTTGGTTTTTTTCCATTTTTTTTCCTGTGTGGGATTATAAATCCTGTTGTTTTAATTCCTCCTAAAATAACTTTTACTTTTTGAAATCAGTGCATACCTTCTCTTTACCAGGGTGAAATAAACCCCTTTTTACCATTAAGGCAATGGACATGTATGTTAGAATATTTTTGAACTTATGGAATGTGCAGCTAAAGACAGACCAGCATAAAGACAAATGATGATGGCCCCAACTGGTAAAAGACACACCAAGTATGGTATTAAACAAAAAATATAAGTCAATGGCAAAACCAAATTTTAAATGGGAATAGTTAACTCACTATAATGATTTGAAACACAAGTGAAATGTAAACACAGAGAAGCTGGAAAGGACTGCCAAACATCTTTTTAAATTTCTGCTGCAAGTTTTTCACAAAGTCCTATGCATTGACTAAATTTGGTTCCTTGAGCATTTGGATTCTGCCCTATTCTGTCACCTACTGCTGGTAATTAGAATTGTACCCTCCTATGCTGGACACTGAATTTGATTTTGAAGAATATTAGCAGGTCAAAAATTACATTTTTTTAAAAACTTAGTTGGCAAATTAGTCCTGCTTTTCTTTACCACCTACCCACTTGCAAATGGCTGTAACTTCTTGGCAGTTCATGAAGTAGAATCCATATGATAAACAGAAATATGATCTTTCTAGTGGTAACTTATTTCACTCACGTTTCCTCTGGAGTATCTCCATTTTTATCCATTTTGTAGCAGAGATCTTGTAGCCTGCTAATCAGTTTTCCTGCCACTGGATGTAAGTAATCACACAGGAGCTTTGCAGAGAATTACTCAAATTCAGTGGGCAGATAATGTGTTTCATGGAGTTCACCTGTGCATCTCTAACTCTCTTTACCAACTCTGCTACCTTACCTTAGCATCTGATTTTGAGTCTCTTGGGCCTGCAGAGGAGGGCCGGACAAAACAACTGTCTGTATCGAGAAATGTGGCCCTTTGAGTGGTTAATGAGCAAGCTGAGCTGGGTCTTGGAGGAAGCAATGACTTTGCTCTAGACTTTGAGGCAGGAATCTTTGACAAAGAAGCAGTCTAGTCATGAGAAAACAAACAAAACACAACATGAAGCTGGACAAAAGGAAAAAACATGCGACATGGACCAAAAAAAAAAAAAAAAACACCGCCAAGCTATGAATTAATACTTTTCCTGTGTCTGGTAATGGTCTATGCAGATCTGACAGTCATGGAAGTTTCAGCTTTGTGTTGTTTGACTGAAGCCACCTAGATCTGGACAGAGTAACCAATTCTAGGAATCTGCCTTTTTCTGCAGATGCTATTTTGGTCTTTTGTTATTAGAAAAAACTGGTGCCAGGTGTGGCATTTAACTAGTACAACTGCTGGTTGGCTGCATTAGAAACAACTGCAAAGCTACAGGAGCACCAAGAGATGCCAGCCCTCTAAAGTTGAAATATATCTCTCCAGGCTAAAATCAAGAATAAAAGAGTGGGAATCTCAGAAGCTAAGTTACACCAGTATTCCCACCACAGCAGGAGGACAAGACAGTATTCCTTCTTTTGCCACTGTGTACAGACAAAATCCCTAACACTGATACTCCCTAATCCCAGATACTGCTCTGTGCATTTGGTGTCACTCCATTGAAATTCATGAATTTATACTGGCAATATGGAGTCCTGGGATGAGGAAAGCCATATATATATGGTTGAAAAGCTGACATGGTGTGTTATTGTGAATAAATACTTGTTTGATACCAAAATATGACAATTTTGCATTGAAAGAACAATTAAACACCAACAGGCCAGACAGAAAATTTTTGTTAATACTTAGGAGCACCCTATTGCTTTACAAAAAGGAATCTCCTTGAAACAGAATAGGACTACTTGCTTAAGAAGCACCTTTTTTCTTCCATAGGTATAACTGATATTACTAAGAGCAATTTGCAAAGTGTTTACCTTGGTAGTCCTGATCCTCTGTGTAGTCACACTAGCATGAAATTACACGTAGGAACAATCCCTGTGGGAATGGGCCTGTCATTCTGGGATTTGTATTGAATTTTACCATTGGACTTGGCATTTGCTCTCAATCAAATGCCTAGATATTCCCAATGTTCAGAAAAGGTACATGAGCTGCTTTTAATTTGTCTCATTAGCAAATGAGAAAAGAATGGGCTGTCCAGCTCTGACAGGCCTCTGGCTTGTGCTGTATACTCAGCCTATGGAAAACTGAGGCTGGTGTGCTCAATGTCATCCATGGCATCACCCACATGATTAAGAGTTGCAGAACTGTGCAACAAGCAATTCCAGTCCTACAATACAGCTGAGAGGAATTCTATTGGATATCATCCTCCAGACCAAGTAGCAAGACAAGAAATTAGGATGGAAGTGCTTTACTAGCAAGAACATATTCCTGTAATGAGTTTTGCAATGCATTTATGCTTCTTTTTAATACTTTTTTTTATTGTCTGAGAACAAACAGAAGAAAACCAGTGAATAATTATTTTACACAGAAACTACAGAATATGTGTTTCTGTCAAATCAAAGGCTTTTCCAGACTCTGACTCATTTGTCAGAGTTCAATTTATGGATCTCATCCATTTGTAAAACTTTGGATCCTGTTTAGAAGTCCATGAAGGTATTTATTGATGCTGAAACTCTGTGGAAGCAGGGTATCTATGCTGGGTGGCCCCAAGAAGCAGACAGTCTGCAAGCACATTTCACCTGGCTTTCTGAACTAGATATAGAACACATTGAGGCCCAAATCTTCATTCTGTGGTTTTCGCCATTTTCAACTTGCATGCATGAAATTACCCCTATAATGAGACTGAAAAACTCTTACAGATTAAAGTTCTAGTCACAGTGCAAAGACTTTGCACTCATATTGCTCAGTGTTCTCTGTGAATACAGGAATCTAAAGTGGATGCCAAAGATGGATAACACTGAGATCTGTCAATGGAACAGCTGGGATAAAGGTATGACCTTGAGCTACTGCACAGCTCCGGTTATCACACTCTAGACTCCCTCCATGTTATTTAGGTAACAAGGCACTTTTTAGCATCAGTAATAGCTACAGAATCTGCCCAAAGCTGGTTGAGCAAGCAAAGAAACCACATCTCAATCCCTGCAGGAAAAGCTCAGTCTCTGTTAGCAGTACACTACCTCTGACCTCTGTTTTAATTTATGTTGCTGGAAGGGTCAGCTGTCCAGAGGACAAAGATCTATGTAACTCTGACTGAAACTCAGGGATTGCTGAAATGGGGATGCAGAACCCTCATTTTATTTCAAGGTGTTCCTAACACACAGCACAGGTTTTCATCACCTCACTGAACAGCAGGTACACTGCTGCTTCCAGCAGATGGAACTGTTTAGCTTTTCCTGAACTTGTCCTGTGTAAACTGCAGTCTGAACAGGAATAACTGACCAGGCTGGATGATCTCACATTACCAGTGGAGAGGAAAAGGCTGCATTGAAAGACATAAAAGCTGAAAATCACGAAGAAACAAAGCAACAAAACCAGGTAGAGATCTTTATAAAAGCAGAGGCAAAGGCAAGGCACAGAAGAGAAAATGTCCAAGAGGTGTGTGAGTGCTGGCAACCAGAGAGGCATGGCAATAGGGAGAGAAAGAAAGCAGGGGACAGCTTTCTGAACTGTGCTATAACATAAGGGGCAGGCATATAGTATCTAGTTTATTTGTAAGGCTATTATTTGAAACTTATTTCTAATTTTATTTTCTTCTTAACAATATCTGTCTTACTCTATAGAATTTCTAAGTCAACATTTTTTATCTTAAAGTTTATATATAGATACATACCATGTAAGCCTTCTGGTAAGCTTTAAAAAGTCTCTACAAATCCATTTCCCACAAATAGGAAAGGTATACAGAAAGATAATTTCACAGAATGATTTGATAGTGATTGTACTAGAGCACTCCATAAACACTGAAAATGGGCAAGTATTGGCTTCTCTTGTGCAAGTGTTGATGGTTTGTCAAGAAAAGACAGTAATAAAAGATGCTCAGACTCAGCCCAGAAACCTGCACAGCTCTTACTCACTGTACTTATAAAGAAGCTCTAATAGTTCCTCAGTTATGAGCTGGAGTGAGTCAGACCTGAAAACCATGGTTCCTCCAAAGCCTCCAACTGGTTATACTGCTCTCAGCACTACCAGTTTCTTATGATTCATAAACACTGTTTTGCACTTGATGTAACATAGCATTTTGCTCTCCAAAGAATTGAGAGTCTGGTTTAACAAATGGAAGAAATCACCCATGGAATATACTAGGAAATATGTTGGGAAATTTAGAGACATTCCAAAGAAATTCTTAATTGTTAATGTTGGGGGATGATCCTGTTCAGGGCCAGGAGCTGGACTCAATGATCCTGATGGGTCCCTTCCAACTCAACATATTCTATGATAACAATGTCAAAGTGTCGTGCTGCAGATGTGAATTAGCATGTGTCACTGTCATGGAAAAAATAATTGCATAGAGGAGAGTGAATGGAGGCAGGTTTCCTGGGGATTTTGGAGGGATGGGACAGAAGCGGTGCAGGGTCAGCAAGGGAGTCTTTCCTTCAGAGAGCCAGGAAGCAGAAAAGGCTGTAGAGCAGCTGAAGGCAAGGCAAGACAAGGCAAGGCTGTAATCTGACAGGTTATAACACAGACAGTGGCCAGACTGAAAGCTCTGAATCACATGTAAGTTCTACTGGCCAGTAACTTCTCCACAGGCACAGCCCCTACAGAACACTGGAAATACCCAGCAGCCCTGGGGGAGGGCTTCTGCCCACCCTGCAGCCCAGCAAGGTGGCAAGGCAAGTTGGGAGCTGCAGGAAGGGTGTGCAGCCTATCCCACAGAATGGCCTGGCTCAAAATGCTGACCAGACTTCAAGTCCAGAAGTCCTGGAGTCTGTGAGCCCTCCACAGATCTGCAAACTGTCACCATCTAGCATTTGAGACTAGACTTCAAAGGCTACTCAGGAAAGGTGGGTTTAATTATCCTTTTAAATGAATAATGAATATGGCAAACAAATTTCAAATGGAACACACAATTACTTACTGAGTTAACACAAAAAGATGTGAAATAAGGGCAAAAGGAGATTATAAAGATGAACAATAAGATGATTTTACTCACTGAGAGTTTTTCCTTTGCTTGTTTAAATACAGCAGGAGCCTGGTTTGTTTCACCACCTGCTGCTGAGAAATCCAAAGAAAGACTTGATAGTTAAAGACAGTAATAATAAGCATTTCCATTTAGTACACTTGTTAGACCAATTAAATGCCTTGAAACTACTGTGCAAAGCAAGTACTTTGTGAATTTACCCTCAGTGAACTTATGCAGACATTTACTTGCCTTGAAAGTCTTCTGTATTCATCTTACTTGAGGTAAACTGGTATTCTGTGTGTTTTGAACAAAATGAAATTTTGTATTCGTGTTCCCAAAAGTCTACAAACTAAAGGAAAAAAGTTCCAGAAATAGCTGACAAATATAAGAATTTCCAGTCAATCCTCGGACAACTTAGCATCCTAATTTTCAGGACTATTCTCTAAAAATCAGGCTCCTTTAAACCATCCACAAATTAAAATTTTAAGAGAGGCCTCTATAGTCACCACTTTCAACATATTAGCCAACATTCATATTGGAAAGAGAGAGATGTTGAATTATCATCCTAGTTGTGTCAACAAGGTCAGTGTGTCATGGTCAACTGAGCTCTCAAGAATTTAGAAATTCAAGGTTTATCTGTGCATCAAGAATGTGAATTCAGTATTTCATTTCTATGATTCAACATGGTTTGAGGTAAGATCTTTCTCCTGGACTTTGACTCCATCCACACTGGTTTCTGAATGGGGCAGCTTTTTGGAAAGCAGGTTATTAACTTCACTCCAACGCTGCTGCTTAGGAAATGATGTGCCACTTAACAGCTAGACATGAAATCTTCTGGCACCTGTACCAGGATGCCCTTGGTAAAAGCAGAAGCAGGACAGCAATCACAAATGACAACCTTCTGCTATAAACCCAATTGTTTTCCAGCTCTAAAACCAACCCTGATCCCTCATACAGGGAAGGTCAGGTTAATTTTTCCTTTTTCTAATGCAGCTCCCAGGCATGGTGAAGTATATCCCTGGTTTTCTGTCACACTACCCCCTCTAGTCCAAGTTGTAGGAGACAGAACTTGTGAGGAGGAAAAGAAGATGTAACTGCATGCTTCAGTTCTTCTGAATTTTTAAGAGAAGTAAGTACAGTTCTTCTGAATTTTTAAGAGAAGCAGAGCCTTCCCGTGCCACACTTTACCACAGCTGTGGCTGCTGGTTTGGGTCTGATTTCCATCTCTTCTAGATAACCGCAAAGAGCTTCCTTCCTCCTTCCCTTGGCATTCAACCCTAAGCAGTCACCACTGTGAGGTGGAAAGAAAGCTGTGTCACTTGTGCCAATATGCCTGATAACAACCACAACTTCTCCATTTGAACACAAGATTTCTACAGGCCCTGCTCTTGGTTTAAATACATAACAAACATGTTTCAGCTTGGGGGTGACCACACAATTGAAAACAAGAAACAGAAGCATATCATGGCCAGGTCATTGTCCTGGCCTTGCCTCCAAAAACACTCCTCTGAGCATCTCACAACCACCAACAAAACACAGGCCAGGGTGGGGGTTTCACTCATGGAGCTCCGCTAGTCAAGGCAAAAGCTTCTCAACTCTCTCATCAGGGTTGGCCATGCAATTTCTTTTTCAAAAAGGACAGGTCTCCCAAAAACCAGTCCCTGCCTCATGGATATGGTGCTGTAAGTTGCTGGTATTTACCAGTGCTAACAGGGATGTGGGAATTTTTTTTCAGGTATCCAAGGGCATTATGGGAAAGATGTACTTTTCTGGGCCATTGTGCAAAACATAGAAGGAAATATTAATTTCTTTTGGTAGATATCTGTATCTTATGACTGGCCATGTTTCATTTTGAAGTCATGGTAAATGCAGAGATTTTTAACTGACTGCAACACACTCAAAGCTCTGTAGACTACACTGTCAGGAACTTTTGTGGGGCTTCATTACCCAGGCATCACTAAAGCTGACAATGCCACTGCAAACAGGATGTGCTGACAGTCAAAAGTGGCTTCAAGAAATGGTGCTGTATTTCATATAAAAAGAAAATGGGGGAGAGACAATGTCCCTCTAGGTTCCAAATCCTGGAGAGACCCAGATGACATATTCAAGCTCAGGGATATGTAAGATACCATCTGACCACCTGCACTCTTAGAATATCACACATCACTGCAGTCTCTCTCGTGGTCTCCCCCCAAGACCCATCAGGAAGTATAAAAATGGGAGGTAGAAGAAAATAAGGCATACTGTAATTTTTCCAGCAACAATGAATGTGCTGAAACATTCTGAGAAATATTTTTGATCGCTTTTTGGCATGGATCCAGCTCCTCTGCTTTAGAGCTCAAAGTTCAAGCCACATTTCTTAAAAGTTTTATGATGACTCTGGGTCCATCATTTTGATTGCTCTCCATCTCAGGACTTAAATAAGGGAGGTAGTTTTTGTATTCTGTTTCTCACTTGGACTAATACATCTGCTTCACTGTGTATTGCAGTGAGAGAGAAAACCCTCTGAGATCTGCCAAGGCAGCACATGTTTCAGGCACAGGGCAGGTTTCCTTATCCAAGTCCATTAGTAGGACTCAGTTCTCTTTGGGATCCTATGGGTCAGAAGAGTTCAGAGGAGGCAGTGGTAGAGTACCTGAGGGCATGACAGCACTGACAACACAGCTGTAGAATTGTAGATGAAGCTGAGAACACTACAAAGCCAATGCCTTCTCCCCACCCATGCCCACACTTACTGAACCCCCTGCGGCTTTTGAAAGAACATGTGAATCATGGGTTGTAACTTATAGCTATGAACCTGTGCTTCAGCGAGCAGCAGGAGATAGCAAGGAGAAATGTTTTAGCTCTTTTTTAAAATCCCCCTTCTTGGGTAGTTCTGGTCCAGAGAACAAGTTAGGACAGCCCAGAGACTGCAAAGTGAGGAGGAACCGTCAGTGCAACACAGAGGAGACTGAACCAGCCTCTCCTGGTTCCATTTCTCCTGAGATGGGAGGGTAAAAGGATGAGATTCTGTCACAGAAGCAAGGTGATGGGATTGTTAGTTGTGGTACCCTAATGGAACACAGCCAGGATACAATCTGCACTTCATACAGCAGAGGCACGACACTAAACCTGCTCTCATCCTCTTACTGCACTTTCACTGGTCACACCTCCCTGCTGGGGCTGGTCTGCATTAACAACAGGAGGGACTGGTGCAGGGCTATGACTGCCTAGGGACACTTCTATTGCTTTGCTTAACCGTATGATGGGTAATGAATCTTCCTGTTAATTTCTAAGCTGTGAGAAGATGCCTAGGCACTCCTGCACTGCTCTGCATCATTCTTCTCTTATTAGCCCTGGTTCCAAACAACCACACTCTACAGTATGTGGCTACGTTACATGACAGAAAGCCTGGCCTCTTTTAGCAAACTTTTTTAAGATCACAATGAAAGTCAAGATGTTCATCCTTCCACTTTGAACTCACAGGAACCATGAATAATATGTGAAAATGCTGGAAGAGTTATTTTGGTCTTCTAAATAATGATACACCTATGAAGTCGTAACAGGAATCATTTCTTTCTTCCTTTCATCTTCCTCTACCAAATATTAAGATTTTTGCTCGGAATGCATTTCGCAGTGTGTGCCCAGATTTCTTCTCTCTCAGCTCCATGCTGCATGTGGCTGGATTCCCCCTGTGGATTTTGACTGTACAGCATAAACATCAGTGACAGATTGGGAATTGTCAATGCAGATAACATCAATAAACAAAATATAAGTCTGAAACACTTCTTATTATGCATGAGAGTAAAAAAGCACAATAATGGAAATGCATACCATGGTTTAAGTTGCCAACATTTTCCCACCAGAAAAAAAAAAGCACAATTAAAATAATAATAATAATTTAAAAAATCAAACAAAAAAAGATGAGTAGAGATTCCTAGAACACCACACTCTAAGCACAATGCCAAGTTACAACCACAGCACTTGGAGGCCCAGGCAATGACAAGCATACATGATCATGGCCTCCATCAAACAAACAAATACCAGGAAAGAAAGAATAAAAGAAAAATGGTACAAAACACTAAAAAAGCAATACTATTTGTGAAGATTGATACTCTTGGAGGAAAAAAAAAATAGAGAAGCTGATAGAGCTATGAGATTTACAAAAGAAAATGTCTATGTTTGCCAGCCACATTGCATAACTGAACAGAATGCAGTCACCTGTCTGCTTCCGTTTAACACAGGAGAGATGAGTTGGTCTAGTATATTTGATAGCAGGTTTTAAAATTATTTTCCTGGAGGGAGAGTGGGCCTGAACTTCAGTTTTTTTAGCAAGTTCAGCTTTCTTATACACTGCTATGGACAAAAAGAACACAAAAACATAGAATCAGAAAAAAAACCAGCAAACCATTTCATATGATCAATAATACATCAAGTGTCAGGCCCACTGCTCCACAACTCCAACCCAACGCATTGCTTCTTCTGAGGGGAACAAATCCTGTGCTGGAAGTGGGGGAGCACTGGTGCATTGGCTCAGATGCATTACCCAGTTATCAATGGGATGTCTACAATGAAATAGGACCAGTGGAGCAGTGAGCCTTGGACATGGCTTCTCACATACAATACCTCATTAAAAAACACTACCGTTAATAATGTAATGGTGCACATAATCTACAACAGAGTAACCAGATAGTACTGTAAAACAGTAAGAAAATTTAAAAAAAAATTGTAATAGGAGTGTGAAATGAACCTTTTTTCCTTCTCACTTCATCTCTGGAGAGTGTGCTAGGTTCCTTTTTAGCTATTTTTCTTTCAGGAGTAGAAATCCTGCCTCTCCCAGTTTTAAAAGGTTTCTCTTTTTTATGCTTATCAAGAGATGATCTTCGCAATTCTCTCTCTGCTTTCTCCTCTTTAGGAACAGTCTCTAACTGTTCAGTCATGATGCTCCTATCATCATCTGTAGGATCAGAGCAAATTACAACAACAAACAAAAGATTAGTAACAAATGTTAACAATACTTCAGAGGAGCACGGAAAAATAGTTGAAGATAAAGCAGACAATTAATTTTAAAAAAGCAAACTATTTTTACCATTTTTCTGAAACATGCTGAGATTACTATTATAACTGTAATAATTTTGCTTTTCAATCATTATGATTTGGAAGCAAAAATATTCAACAGACAAAACAGAAAGGATAATGCACACCTTGAGTGTCTGCCCAGAGACTGTCTGTGTCCATGATGGAGTCATCAATTGTTGTTTCATCTCTGTAATCATCACACGTCTCTGTTTTGTAGTTAGTGAGCAGGATTTCTTCTCTCTGGGGTGAAGCAGGAGCCTCTCGGGAACCTTCCTTAGGCTCAACTTCCATTTCTTCAACATCTAGCTCCTCTTCAGCCTGGGAGTCTCCTGTTTCAATGTCTTCCTGCTGAGTAGCAGCGAAACGCACACTGTGAGAAGCAGATTCACCCTCATCAACTGTTGTCTGCACCACTGTGATGAAGTCATCCTCCACTGTCACCACTGACTCAATAATGCCTTTCAGTTCAGGCATTGCTTCTGGGCTACCCTTGGCTCCCATTTCTTCTGCAGCAGGCTTGCCAAACTCTGGGGGCATTTCTGATACAAGATGCTGTTTATCCTCTTCTTTTGCTTCTTGCCCTGCTTCCACCTCTTCTTCCTCGTATTCTTCCTCTTTTGGGGCTCCAGCTGCCAGTTCACATGGCAGCAGCTTTTGGGTTTCCATGGGTTTCACAGCTCTATCAACAGTCTCTTCAGCTCCTTCTGCAAATTGTGGTATGCTCTCCATCTGAATCTCAGCAGGCTCCTCCCGGAGAGGCTCAGCTTTTGGAAAGGGAAGCTCCACAGAAGCCCCCTTTGCTGGTAACTGTGTAGGCATCTCCTCCCCAGACACAGGAGGTTTTGGATGATCTGCTTTGATATCCTCTGGTTTCACAGACTCTCCATTCAAACTTTCTTGGGCTTGATCATGCTCTCCACTAGATTCATAAGATTCCTCCTTATCAACTGCCTCTTGATGTACCAGATCTGGCTTAGTTACTTTTTCCTTTATTTCTGTTTCTGACAGTTTGGTGCTGTCCTTCACATAACCAGGCTCAATCTTGGAAAGTACATCTGCATCCTTTGCTTCTCTGGAGAAGATGGTCTCCTCTTTCTGCTCAGTGTCTTTGGGTCCAGGCTCTGCTCTTTTAATAGAGGCTTTGTCCTTCCCGGAAGGAAGAGACACAACCTCACTAATCTTAGTGTCTAACTTACTCTGATATTCTTGGTCAGCTCTCCTTGCAGCCACCTCCATATCGTGCTTAATAGCATTGTAATCTGGTTTAACTGGAGCTTCTATCTCAGCTATTTCAGGAACAACACTAAGAGTCTTCTCCTTCTCCATCAACAAACAAACCGAATCCTTTTCTATTGACATCTCTGAAGCAGAAATTCTGTCATACATGGTATCAGCAGGTAAATGAACTTTACTAGCCACACTTTCTTCTTTCCTTTCAAACACTGCCTCAGGTCTTGCCTTCTCTGGTTCTGCTCCTTTAATGGGACAGACCTCTTTGGAGTCAACTTGATCTTCACTTTTTTCTATCACAGTATCCAGTTTCTCTTTTTTCGCTTCCTCAAAGTCCCTCCCCAGAATGGACTCACCATGCTGACTTAAGTCTTTTTCACTGAGGAAGTCTTCTTTTGATTTTTCAGCAGCTGCCAGCTTCACTTCTATTAAAGACAAGTCAGGAGCGAGGCCACGTCTCAGTTTTTCATCTGTGCCTTCGTAGAAGGGACAGGTTTCACTTGTTAAATTCTCACTGTCCTGAACTGGAGAAGGGAGTGGTACTGTGTACTTATTGAAAACACAGTAGCCTAAGTCTTCCAGCTGACTTTCAGCTTTTAGAATTACATGGTTTTCATTTGTCACAGGTGGCAGGGCTGCGCTGCTGTCTTCCACAACAGCATCAGAAGGAACTGACTTCTTCTGTGCCACCTCAGCATCTGCACTCACAGAGGCTAATCTAGATCTTGTCCCTGCCAAATCTAACATTTCAGGCAGATCAGGAGCCAGGACAGCCCCATTTTTGTAGTAATCTTTGGCCTGGAAAGATGGTTCAGCCAAGGTCTCAGGCTGGACTTTTTCTTCTACCATTACTTTTTCTTCTTCTATGTGCTCATCTTCCTCTCTACTTTCAATGGGGAAGCAGGGGACCTTCTCCAATGCTGGTGTGGTTGCTGGCAAGTAGTCATCACCTTCGTCCATACTTCCACTAGTGTTAGTTAGAATATCTGAAGCGAGGGGAGAAAGATCATGTGCACGACCAAAACTAAATCCTAGGGCTATTGAATCCAGACAGGACATGGGCAAGTTAATAGACATACTCCTCTGCTCAATTGCAGATCTGCCCCCAAGTCCCAAGCTCCTGCTCAGAGTTAGGTCATCTTTATTTTTACTGTGAAGTTCTCTCTTATCCCCATAGACTTTGGGGTCAATAGTGAACATCCTTTCTGCTGGAGAACTGGGTTCTTCAGAGGTGTCTGGTGTATAGCTCTGAGCCAGGGTACTGTACCCCATTTCACGAGCATGCACGTTCTGCTGCTGACTCAATTCTGTCTGAAATTCCTCCTCTTCCTCCTCCTCTTCATCTTCAGGTATTAGACGACCTCTGTGATAAGGCTCATATTTACTCTCTTTAGTGTCACTTAGCTCATAGTAATCACTGCTTTGTTTCAGACCATCTGCTTTGAAGGCTTCCTCTTTCAGAGCAGAGGTTTCAAAATACTTCGACATTCCTGACTGATCCTCCTCTTCTTTCATTTGATGAGGAGTTGAAACACCTGTCTTATCCTCCTCAGCATCTTTTTTAACACCTTTCTCTTGAGAAGCTTCAAGAGTAGGAGTCTTCTCAGCAGTTAAACCTGGTGTCTCAGGGGCTTTCTCTGTCACTCTGGATATCTTGGTGGTATCAGGGTGCTCTGTTGTTTTCTCAAGTTCATGGCTTAACTTAGCTGGGGGTACCTGTGTGCTTTGCTGTGCCTCCTTTTTCACATCTGCTGCTGCTGAGAGCCCACTTGGGTCTGTTTCTTTTTCTGTTTTGAGAGTATCAGGTATCTTTTTAGCTTCACCATCCTTTTGAAAGTCTGTTTTGTCTAGGGAAAGTGTCTTGACTTCTGGTTTTGTGGTAATTTTACCATCATCTAATATTCGAGCCTCTCCTTTATCATAGAAGTCATACCTTTCTTCCTCATCACTTTCATCCTTAGTCATGTCCTTTTCCTCACCCCATGGAGGGATTTTTGGGGTGCTTGGAGTTTTCAATCCATCTACAGTTACTGCTGAGACATCTGGTAGAGAAAATGTTCTGTCTCTGTGGATGTGTTCATCTTTACTGAGATCTTTGGCAAACAATTTGTCAGTGAGTTCCTGATGTATTTTGAAACTGTCTTTGAGTGAAAGCTCCTGGGGGAGAGCAGGAGATGGGCCTGAAGGAAGTTCACTTTTGGCTGTTTCTGCCTTGGGTTCTGGTAGCAATAGAGCACTTTCACCATGGCTGATGGCACCACCTTGGATATCTTTGAGCTTGTCTTGAAATTCGATAGCTGTAACTTGGTTGGTTGATGAGGGCACACCTGCAGTCCTTTCTTCCACCCTGCTCTCTTCAGGCAGTTGAGATGACAAGTGCTCTTGTTCTTGAGGAGCAGCAGGTTCTGCAAAACTGGCTTCCCCTTTCTTCTGTGTATCAGTTTTCAAGATCCATTCTGATGAAGGTGAAAGCATTTTTTCTTTTTCATTGCTCTCCAAATCCTTTTTATCTGCGGCCTCTGTTTTTGCTGACTGTGGAACTAAGGCATCATATTTAGGTTGCTCAACAGTCTTACTGTCTTTCCCAGAGTCACGTTGCTTTGTGTCTAATGGTTCTGCTGCAAAAGGGCATGTGCCCTCCTGGACACGGAATTTCATCTTCGTGGCTGCAAGTAAATCTGAAGTAGTTTGTTTGGGTTTTATAGCAAAATTATTTCAAGCACTTACAGGCAGGCAATCATGTAGCTTACAACGTTTTGGTATGAATGATGGAATGGAAAGGGAAAAAGATGTGAACATGCAGCAAGGCATCCACCTAGAAATCTGCTCTAAAGTGTTAAATACTAGTTTCCTTTCAATATATAAGCTTTTATAAGGAAAATGTGAGTTGTACACATATAAATGTGAGCTGAAATGAGATGATTTCATGTAAATTGTTCGTCTTAATGATTTGTATACAACAGCAAAACCACAAATAACCTCACTTCATTAGAAGCTTTGCTGGACTCTGTAGCTTATGTTAGTTTTGTGTTAGTGAAGTCTCCAACTTTAAAGGAATCAACAGTACCTTTGTGTGTTGCTGATATTTAAAACATACATAGTTAAATATTTCTATGTATTTTTATTTTTTTTTCTTCTACATGCAGCCTAAACTAGAGATAACGCCTGCAAAGGGTTTTGCAACTTCCAGAAGAGGCTGGTTTTTTAACTGTACCAACTTATAACACTCGCTCTTTGTCAAATGACCAAAATCCCACCACTGTCACCAAACCTGCATGTGGAAATCAACAGCAGACCTATTAATGGTCCCAGATCTTGAAGGTCTGGTGTTCAAAATGGCCAGTCACCTACAGCTGTGGCTGAAGTCAAAGAATACTTGGCATGTTTCTGTGATCAGGCCCCAATTAAGTTAATTTGAAACTAAAAAGGCTACTTTATTTTTAGAGAGTAATACCTAGTTAAGTTTTTTTTAGTACCCACTCTGCTAATCATCAATAGCTTGATATTTTTTAATGTCCTGTGTGTAGATAATGATTCCTATCTCACTGAAATCTTCCTATAATGGAAAATACGAAGAGAAAGACTGCAGAATGTGGCATATCTTTCTGCACTAATCTGTAAAAAAAGGTTTTATGAGCTTTTTTCTAAAGCTTGTTACAACTAGCATTGGGCCAACTCCTAATTTCCTCATATCTGAAGTCCACAGAGCCATCTTTTTGATCTGATAAGTCTGACTGGTTCTAGAACAATTAGTATCGAAGTACTGCTCATTCTTTAAATATTTGCATATGCTAATACTGAGTCAGAGAAGCAACTGCCATTCCAAAATCTACAGATAACCAAACTAGAAGTCTACACCTACAGTAATCTTGCTCCTTTATATTTTTACATTTGGTGACTGACTTGCAATCCCCATGAAGTACAAAGCCTGGCCATTGGGCTGATGTCAGCCTCGTTTCACAGAAATTAAACAGCTAGATATTGCTTTTCTCCTTGTATCCTGCAGTGTCTCTTACTGTAGTGCAAGCCAACAATACCAATGGCATCAAAGCATATTCTGATTGCCAAAGGAATTCAGTGTTCCTCAGCTGGGCCATTCAAGCCTCCCAAATGCAGCATTCCTTAGCCAGGTAGGGAGCAGGTACATCACTACTCCACACAAGGTGTCCTTGCACCTTGTTCCATTGGCTGAAGAGAAATACCATTCAAAGAAAAATACTGAAGCCTAGTTCTTATGCACTGAAAGATGACTGCAGTAAATATTTTGTTCAGAGGCTAAGTCTAAACTTCACCCAGTGCACGCAGTCCTAACCTTCACTTTGAAGGCAAAGGTCCCAGTGGAAGTGATGGAGATTTTGCCTAAGAAGGGCACTCCAGCAGGCTTAAACATTTGTAATAAGGTGACACACTCAAAAAATAAGAGTTCTGGCAATGACTGAGGAGAGGAGGGGTGAGTGCAATGGATGACAAGGGTATGATATAAGAAGCAACAGCTTTAAGGGAGCTAAACCAGAATGCACTGAAGCACACACAGAAAAACCAAACCAACCAAACCAAAAACCTGCACGCTGCAAATAAAAACATTTCTACAGTTTAAGCATCTTTATGTCATAGTCAAAGGCGGTAAATCTGCTGTTTGAAAGAAATGCAGATGAACCTCTGCACCAAAAAGCAAAAAAAATACATAGATTAGCAATGTGACTGGCAAACACATCCGAGATGGGGAAAAAAAGGCTTACACAGAGGAATAAGCTTAGCTGCAAAGCATATTTTATCATGGCAAAGTAAAAAACTCAGGAATCAGCCACAGCAGTGGGAAACCATGTTGTCATACAGCACCTACACAATCATATTATCCACTACACACTCTTCAAGCATAATAACAAGAGCAATCATACTAATAAATGGGCAAAACAGAAAATGAAGCAGGCTCGGAAAGCACTGGAGAAAGCTGGAGAAGGATTTGATGGCAGCAAACACATGCAAACCTAAGGAGGACACACCTTCCTCAGCCAAGGAAGGGGGTGTGTCTTTCAGGAGTGCTCCCACCACAAAGGTCCCACTGTCCCTGCTGGATGCCACACTTGGCACTTTGTCTTCATGACACACTGAACCAAAATCCGACTGACCCTCACAGAGGCCCTGTGCCTGGTCCCAAGGCTGAAGGGGCCTGTGCTCTTTCCCCACTTGCTTCCCAGGAAGAGCAGCAGGTTTCACTTCCACAGCCATCAGACTCTTTAGTGGTTCTTCTTCTTGGGGATGGAAAAAACAGGTGACATCAACACCAACAGTAAACACCAAGTGCACAGCTGAACAGGATTGCTTTTACATAACCCTTCCAGGACTGCCTTTACATAACCCATTCAGCTCAATACTTTTGATTTAAGTCTGTAAAGGACTGCCAGTACCCAGTTTGTTTCAGCCACCATGGAACTGAATTTTCCTTGGAGAAAAAACCAAACCAAAAGCCTGCCTCCCCCCAGACAAGCATGTTTATGCTGTAAGATGAGAGCTGAAAGTGTTTTACAGGCATACCTCTCCCAAGGATGATAGTGGGTCAAATAGTCATTGGAAATGGAATGGAATGATGGATGGCTCTGACAACACTAATGCATCAATGAATTCAAAGTACACTGCTATTTTTCTAATTAATGTGCTGTTTAGTCCAGTGCAAGACATTCAACTGAGGTGGAGGAAGGTATGAGGCATTGATTTCTTTCCACTGACCTTGGTAATACAGACTGCTGAATGCCAGCAAGTCAATCTATTGTATGAATCCTGGCTTTGGCAAAATACTGAGAACTTTCAGAGTCATAACAGGCCTTATGCATGGCTAATATTTAATGGTTTTTGCAAGATTTCTGCCAAGATTCCTACACTGAATGGGTTTATAAATGATTTCTCCCTTATGCTGTCTTGACATCTGAAATCTCTACGTGAAAATCACTATTTTAACACAAGGACTCTTCATTTTCTTTGCTGTTTCCCCACTTATCCCCAGGCTCCTCAACATCAATTAAGTCAAAGAAACCAATGAATGTAATATAACTATTTGTTCATCCAAATTTCTAAAACAAACCACTCAGCCCATAGGCTGTTAGGATCAGTACAGTAGAATCAAGAACAGTCTTGGCTTGTGCTGTAGCAGAAGAATTATTAAAAAAATCTCCATTCCAGGCTTGTACTCTTGCCACTCAAACAAAAATTACTGTGCACTATTAGTATTCCCTGTGGTAAGAAGTCAAGTTTAAGTGTGAATCCTTTGATTCAGCAACATACTCAAGGAGCTGAGCAGCAGCCATGCTGCAGGCAACCTGATGACATCCATAAGTTCAAAATGTGTCTCACAAGGAAGTACTTTGCTGAATCAGGGCTAAAACAAAGTGGTTTCAAATCTGGAAGTGGCTGTATCCAGCCTCTTGGTATTACAAGGGCTTCATTTTTCTCCTGAGATTGGCCCAGTGAAAAACTAGACAATCAATCATCCATTTCAGCTATGGCCTTTTTTAAAAGAGTGATTTAAGGAACATGAACACTATTTGAGGCTGAGGAAATATCACTATGTAAAGAACAACACATTATTAATAACATAAGATAATTAAGGTTAGATACTATATCTTAAATGAACAGAAGCCAGAAGATTCAGAAGCAGACCTGGACCAATGCCTGAGCATTGCAAAAATATTTGCACATGGGCAGATTGTAAAAGCAGCCTTGCAGGACAACAGGTCTCCACTACAAAGGACCCTGACTTGATTAACTTGCTTTACTTTTATGTTTTCTGATTTCAAGTACTTTTGTATGTGCATCCTCTAAATTAAAAAATCCTAAGGAAATCCTCTTATTTTACCCTGAGCAATACTCCTTCATTCCTGAAACACTTTACATAAAGGCACACGAATAAATATAATGACTCAAACTAGAAAGTTATCCCTGAATTTACAAAAGAGTCATACAGGCTCTGTTTGTGCAGCAGACTCCTATGCCAAACAGACTGCTGCCAGCCAGGACAGCTGTTTCCCACAACAGTCTCAGCTGGAAAAGACCCACGAGGATCAAGTCCAACTCTCAAGTGACTGACCTGTACAGGAATTGAATCTTGACATTTTAGCACTGTGCTCTCACCAGCTGAGAGGATCTCGGGGTCTTTCCACTCATGATCCAGCTTATTCGCCTTTTTTCTCCTCCACATAGATGTTCTGAGATTTACACTTTCACTAGAGGCAGATGATGTGACTGAGAAGAACTGATGAACTAATCAGGCTGTTATGTACAGCTATAGGCACACAGCTGGAGTGAGGCTAGCCCTGTCATCTTTCTATCTCCCTACATTCAGTCAGGCATGCTGACATGAACAATCTTCAATTGTTAGTGCTGATCTCTTGCTGATGCTGTTACAGTATTAGGCTGTTAATTCCTGTAATTACCCTGTTAATTCTGAACAACTCTGGTCTTCTTAGAATGAACCAGTGACCAGTTTCAGGGAGACAGCTCCATCCTCCTGAGACACAAACCTTCAGAGGATTCAGTACCATTTTTAACTTAAGCTCCCAAGACTGAGTGCTGTGAAACAAAACATCATCTATTTCACCTTTGAGAAGTCAGCTGTTCTGTTGGTTACTGAAAAAAGCTCTCCCTTGATTTTACTGATAAAATACTACTTAGTGATGTGCTGAGGTCATACAAACAGCAGGTGCAGAGAGACTTTTTTCCCCTCTGTGTTTGCTGTCAGTTGGCACAACACAAATAGAGTGTGTCCCCAAAACAACTGGAAATCAAACACGACCCAATATGGCCTGAAGTTACCTGGGGTAAAACTTCAGAATTCTAGTCCTTCCAGGGCTATCTTTGGTACAGACATATTTTTCCCCCGCTGTGTAAACAACTGACTTACTTTCAGTAACAATATTTTGGCCTACTCTATGTACTGTTCTTGGCAGTACTTCTCTGGCACAAAGAGCAAATTAGCTTCCAGTTCTTTTAACTAGCTGTTCCTTTTGCTTCTGCTACAAGCCAGGTCTGAAGAACAAGAGCTCTGATTTAAGTGGGAACCATGGTTACACTGACCCCAAAGCTGCTCATGCTGCAGCTTTATCTAGACATAGAGAGATTCTTGAAGGGGTGTCACTTCCATCTGGGGAGAAAACACAACTAGGTTTCCCTCCCCAGAAGGCAGCAATCCCAGGCACATAAAGAATGGAATGGATGGCAGGTGAGTGGAGGGGAAGAGGAACCAAATGGGACCGTGCTCAGTTCACCTTGATCATGGCCCAACAAGGCCTCTGTGCTCTTCACTGTGGCACTGGGGTGTGTACTAGAGCCAGCCCACTCCGAGCTGAACAAAGGGTGCTCATAGTACTCCTCATCCGAATTGCAGGGTTCCTCCTGGGGCACAGACACTGAAATGGAGGGGGCCACGTGTCTGCACCACTCCCTGCCAGGGCAGCGCTGGGGCAGCCCCACCTCATCCTCCGCCCCTGCGTTTACAAACAGACACACAGACAAAGGCTGCAGGACAGACAGATGCACACAGCAACACTACAACAGGATGGACACATGCTCCAGCACCGCCAGCCACTCTGTCATGCTGGACAGGATGACACCAGCCAGGCTCTGGGTTAATGCAGGGTGGAGGAATGAGGCAGTTGTGCATTTTAACACATGGACCTGGCCCTTTCCGCTGGGTTTACCAACACCAGAAACCAACCCTAGCAGTAAGTGAATTTCCAAACTACACACTAATTACTTGGAAGAACACATGCTGTGCACAAACCACATCTCACACTATACCCATATGTATTATACACCTGACTGACTGTACTAAAAACCCCTGAAGTGTCCTGACATAGTTGTATCCCTCATAGTCATCAGATTTAAAGTGTAAAATTTTAAAAAGTTCTTTAATGAAAAAGAAAACCAGCTTACATTTTGGGCAGTGGTGGCTTTATTTTTCATTGTATCTGTTTCAAAATTCCCCACTTTTTTTTTTCCTATAAATATGCAGCATTTAAACATCAACAAAAAATACCCCTTCTCCAAATAGCTAGCTACCTTTTTTTTCCCTGATAAAGGCCACAAAGTGCTGCTCACAGCAGTCTCTGCTAGTCCTATATTTTATGCTGTTGTGTCATGTTTCCATGGGTGAACTAGCTCCCACCTCGGTATTTGCTAATGCTTTGGAATGACAGGTTTATTCCCATCACTGTAGCCTTGCAGAAAATCACATTAGAGGGACTGCACCAGCTACTGACAAGTACAGGGAGGGGCAGTTTGAGTTGTTTCTTCAAGACAAAGAAAAATAACACTACCCAATGAAAATGACTGGCCTACCACCTCACCCATACAAGCCTAGAGGGGAGACTTGGGACCTCCTGTAAGCTGAGGAGTGCTCTCATCACAAATAAAGCTATGAAAAACTAAACATCTAGTGCTAGAGAAGAGATGTTTAAGTCCATTCTCAGTGTATGACAACTGGCAGTTAGATGAACACTGAATCATGGGGTGCCTTAAGCAGCTGCAGCTATTCCACTGGATCTCCACCAGCTTCAAGTTCAAGTCCATACTTTGTGTCCCTGGTCTTTCTGTAGGCAATTATAACTCACAGGATTTCCCCCAGAGCCCACAAAATTTTCACTCTTAGATTCAAAACATGAAGTCAAAAAGCAAGGCCTTAACACAGGCAGCAGAGCAGATGTTTTTGTGGGATGCCAAAACACGATGGCTCAGGAATGCTACCCTAACTGCAACTACCCAACAATTGAAAAAAATTTTGATCCAAAACAATCCCACTGATAAGGGGTTTAAGGTTCTTCCTGGCAAACAGTAAGTTTTAAGTTTCTTTCTATAGTACATCAGGCCAGAACAACCTCTGTCTTTACAAAAAGCTCCTCTGCATTCTCAAGGAACTGGCAGCAAATGTCCTGTAATGTCATGGCCTGTGTTTCTTCTGCCTGGGAAAGGACTGCTGTAGAGAAACTCATTCAGGTTCCATCCTCTCCCAAAAGGAAGAAAAAGTAGCAATGAATGTCAGCATTAGCAGCTTCTATCTGTGTCACAGCTGTGCAAAAGAAAGATGCTCCATGTTTGAGACTGGTGCCAGTGCAGAGGCTGGCTGGGAGCAAAGGTATGCTGTGGGCACAAAGACCACACATGGAACTCAGTTAGGAGAAGTGTATTCCCAATTTCTTTCAGGGAACAAAGAGTTCCTGAACCACTGGTGGTTTAGCTGCTTCTCTTCTGTAGTGGAATCCAAGCCCCATATTCAGGGGTTTATGCAATATTAAAAAATAACCTGGCAACCCACTTCTGCCAAGCAGGAAGCTCTGCAGAGCACTGCAATAGGAAATGCTAAGCACAGAATTGGGCCCAAGCTTCCCATTTTTCCCTAGTACTTGAGAGCCAGAAACAAGGCTGCAGGGAGTCTCTCAATCTACTTGCAGTACAGAACTTGTGGATTTCTTCTCCACAGAAACATCTGCAAAATTCTGTAACAGAGGTGAGGGGGGTCAAAGTTTGCAAAAGGCAAATTACAGGGGGTGAGCCTGCAGTTCAGGGCACAAGAGACCAGGAATCAACTCTCTCCTAAATCCAAGAAGGCTCAAAACTTCAACTCCCCCTTGTCTGCAGGGTGCCCTCACACAGCCCACGAATTACTGAAGACAAGAGCTGAAAGAGCAGAAGCACTTGCCACCTCTTCAGCTGGCACTGGGACCACATAAAGAAAAGATGGAAAGCTGATACAGTCAAAAAGCTGCGCAGAGAGAAGGAAGATGTGCAGAAGGCAAGGTTCTCCTTCCAGTTATGGGTTTATTTATCCAGGGCCCTTCAAAAGTAAAATGCATCCACAAGAGTGAAAGTGAAATCCCAGGACTTCTCTATACTGATGCAAACAAGGCTGAAAAATCCCTTTTTTATAGGCTCTGAACAGACTGTAGGCAAGAAAACAGAGACCTTGCCTCTGCTCCTTAAAACTGCAGGAACTGACAGCAGTAAAAATGCTTAATACATGCTATGGTGATGGTCCAAAATCACCAGGAGTGCCAAGCCTGGTACTGTTTGGGGCTGTCACATCTGTGGCTACTTTACAGATTTACATTGGTTTTTTTATCTGTTTGAATAAAGATATTTTCAGAATTAATGCAGATAATTTCATTAACAGGATAATGATGTCTTCTAAAGAGGCTACGCTTTTATTTCAGCAACAAGAAAAATCCTTTGTTATTACAGTCCCTTCAAATCTTTTCCATCTCAAAGCACGGGAAAATCCCTAATGCATTTTAAAGTCTAAGATTAAAATCACTTCTCACAAAGGCTAATTCTGCATTACTTTCCTTGTGTACTTTGAGAATGCCTTTCAATAAGTAATTTTCACCATCAACAGATCCATTTTCATACAATACTTGATTCTTTTCACTTTACAAAACATTCTTATTTGGTATATAAAGGCTAACCTGCCTATTTCAAAGTGGAAGACAGTCCATCAGAGGTACCCTTCTCCCTTGTAATATTTAAATTCTTTTTACATGAAGACATTGTTGACCATCATCAAAAGGCACAGAGAGCACAAAAGAAATGCCAAGAAATTAGAATTTTATGTCAGTCCTGCACGACCAGATACACTGATAAAAGGATTAGAGGGTGCTAAGGAGAATTTAATTTCCTGGACAAAATTATGTTATTATAGTTGAAATAAATGTAACAATTTCAATAAAGCAAATCAGTTCTCTTACCTTCTGCAGCAGTAAAAAGGGACAGGTTCATTTGAATGTTTTCCTGCAGCCAGAGCAAAGAAACCTACATCCAACCGACTCCTTTCTCTCATGAAATAAACCTGACCCACAAACCTCTCTGTCTTTCTTACCTTTTTTTTTTTTTTTTAATTTGTGTTTGCTGCATGGCTGGCCACATCCACCTTTGTCAGTCTACAACAGTGATTTCCTTCCTACATTGACTGAAGAAGTCTCTTGGATTCAAAGCAATGCAACACACACTGACAAGTGCATTAGGAAAAGCTTCCAGGAAAAGGGAAGAAAAGGTCTGAGGCAGATACACCAAGTGCTCACCTTTTTTCTTCAATAAATTCATAAACTGTATTTTACTAAGCAGAAAGACAATGTAAAGATGCATGAGGATGGATAGCCAGATGGTATAGGGAACAGGAGGTTTAAACAAGTGCAGTAAAACTGGATCAAACCCTACTGAGGCAAACTCTTCTGAATGGGAACTTTGCCTGAATAAAACTGACAGGTCTGGCTCGCTCAGGTCAGCAAAAACTGAACTTACCCACAGAAAATAAGGATTGTATCCTCTAACACTGGGCTGAGCACAAGATTTTTGCTACCATTTTTACTACACTGATCTGACAACACTGATATTTTGGTAAAAAGCAACATAATAAATTTCTGGTGAAATGATTTCCACATTCTTTCTGTTGCTTCAAACAACTCTACTGTGAGTTCCTGTTTGAGAGCCAGACGTAAACAAGAAGCTTCCAGCACAGTTCATTAAAGACTGAGGACATCACTTCTATCCATACTTCCCTTACAAACAGGCCATCTGCTCTTAAAACTGAACCAAAATCTTCCATGCTGTGGAAAACTCTCTTTTGACTAATGTTAAAGAAAATTATTTGAAAGTTATTAAAAACCATGACATTGTGTAAATCATCAAAACATCTCCCAAGCAGTGTCCTTTCAGTCCTTGTAGTCACCTCTGCAGGGTAAGTGCTATTGTACTAATTCAATTCTACATGCAAGGAAAGAGAAAACCAACAATTTTAAGTGCCTTGCTGAGTCATTTGCACAGCTGGGAAATGCAGTCTGGCAGTAGATAATAACCTCAAGTTGTAGAGTGTTTTGCCACCTTCCTGTGTTAGTACAACTAGCAAAATTCCTTCCATTTACTATGGGGCCAATTTACAACCTCCTGTCAATTACTCAATGCAAGTATTTTATAAAATCCTAAAATACATGAAAATATACAGCTGATACAAGCAGCACACAAAGCCAAACCTAAACTTGAGGCTAAAAGAAGAACCTTAGCATTGGCCTGAAGCAGAAGAACAAGTCCTTTACCCTGATATGAAAAATCAAAGAGCATACACAGGACTAGCCAAGTGAATTATATATTAAAATATAGTGATAATGCCCTGGGTAACAATTATAAAAATCTTTGCTAATGCCTTACCAGTTCTCTTTTCAGTTAATAGTTTTGGTTGCCACTAGCTCTGTGTGATGAGTCTAGGAACTATCGTATTATTTTTTAAACACAAAACAGACAGATTTTTTTTTAAAAACAACAACCACCAATTATTCAAGTTCTTTATAACTGTTACTAACCACACTCAGTAGGCCTTTCCTACAAATGTTGTTGTTAACACAGCCTGTAATTTCATTGTGTCAAAAATGACTGCGTGATGGAACATGCCTAATTGCAGTGTCCTCCTCAACTGAGTCAGAGTATGCCAGCATGTGAAGTAGCAACCATCCACTTGCAAAATTCATAGAGGCTCTGTGTTAAAATACCAACAAAGGTTGTTCAGCAGATGATAGGAAATTATTTTCATGCACTTATGTAACAAAGATAAAACGCTGAAAGAAAATCCAAGGAGGAAGTAAGCGGACACAAAGATGTTACTGACACGGCAGAGTTCAAGTGACAGTCCCCTGGAGGGTCTGAACCCAAATCCCTGCTCCTCATCCCCCTGACACAGCTCAGTTTTAACACACTGCTGTCTCCCTGCACTGTGGGCCTTGATGCAGCAGTTGTCTTCTGCTGAGCAAAGCACTCAGGCACACGCCTACACTGCAGCAGCTTCGATGGGATTTAGGCCTCTGCTTAACATGAAGCCAACACTTGAGTTCTCTGCTGGAGGAGGAAAATGCAGTGATCATGGGCCACTGAATCCAACACTTGTGCAGAACAGAACAGAAATTTGCTTTGTGAGACTAGAACGTGACTTTGTGTACAGAACTCCCAATACATGCAGGCACTGGAGCATGAATTACAGGTCAAAGGCCAAAGAAATGATCCAGCTCTGAATCTCCTTGCTTTCATGCATTTAAGAATCCAAACCAAAAGGCAATGGTAATTTTAAAAATGCAGCCAAACACATCTCAAGAAACAAAAGATGACCTATACTTAATGGTAGTTTTGGTGACCACACTGAGACAGCAGACACCTTGGCTCATATTGCATCCAACAGACAAAAAAGTGAGCAGCACTATCTCATTTTCTTTAGCATGGAAGTACTTAGCATATCCCTCTGTGCATGTGTCTACCTCATCCATGCACTGCAGTTGGTTTGCAGATGGGGATTTATTGCTGAGAATGCCTTATCTTTTCACTTCATGAGAAGTATTTCCACTGCAGAAAAGTATCTCCATTTTCTGATTCCCCCATCCTTTAGATTCGTGTCTCATCTCTCTGCTGACATCTCTGCACTGCAATGTCCAGGAGACCCTTACCTTCCTCCAGAACTCCTGTCTGCTCAGAAGCTGGTGATGGAGGTGGGGAAGGAGGCAGATTGGCTGACTCTTCAACTGCTAGAAATCAAACAGTGAAAATGAGATACAGTCATTAATTCCAGGAAGACCAATACATGATATAAGCTGCAGTCAGCCTACTCTGCCAGCTGAGGAATTAGCTGATGGGGACCCATGCCTGTCGGATTGCCAGACAGACCTGTGAAGAATACATGGACTTCTGAAATGATAATAAAAGGATTTATTCTCCTGTTGTTGATTTGTTTTCTAATGGTAAGAATAATTTACAAAATTCTGGTTATAGAGAACAATATAAAAATCAAACATATGAGATACTCTTTTAAATCAGTATTGCCTCTTAAAAAGCATTCAGTCACCCAGAGCAACAACAAAAAAGCATATGAGCACAGAGGTATTATAAATTCACACCAACTATCAGAAACTGGCATCCAATCTCTTTGATCCACCTTGAGCACACAATAAAAGCCCATTCTGCACACTTTCTTCCTTCTGTTGAGTTCAAGGTTAATTGCAGAACACATGCTAATGCTGCTTGTCTAAATGCAAAAGATAGCACAGGGAACTTATATCAGCTGTGACATAACAGTGATTCAGCTGAGCAAGACACAGTGAAAACTTCAATGTATTTGGATGGGGATTTACATTCATTCCCAGTCATGAGACCAAATGCTGAAAACAAATGATTTTATTTCAATTACTTCAAGTATGATGAAATGCTAAACAAGCTTCTTAAATGAACTCAGCATAAGCTCTGCATTTGATCTCATATCAATCACTTTGAGAATTTTTTTTTCTTTAAAAACAGATGCACTCCTGGGGCTTAACCAGTGTTAAAAAAAAAAAAAAACAAAAAAAAAAAAAAAAAAAAAAAAAAAAAAAAAAAAAAAAAAAAAAACCACAAATCTGTTTTAATAGATCTGTCATATCAACAGCACCTTTCAACAGGCAGATCTCAGTTTACTGTTCAGGGCTTCTTTCCATGCACAGATAGGCCACTTTCAAAGCCCCAACAGAATTTTCCAGTGTTCCTCCTATTGATTTCAGTGTCATTTGGAAAAGGCCATATGTGACTTGTCCTTAAGATGTGCTGTCCAGGGACAGAGTATTTATAAACTCATCACAATGCATCTGACCACAGGAACTGTAACACCAACAGCTGTTAACTGAAGACATACTTCCCACAGTATTTTTTAAATTACCTATCTGACTAGATGGAACTGAATATCCATTTTGCCTCTCCCAGGCCTGAGTGAAGTGATTAGGGGAATTGTGGTCTTCCATGTAAAACTGAGTCTCTGCAAAGAAGGAATTACCAAGCAACACATCTCCCTGCTGCAGTTCTAAGTTAGTTCAACAAAGCAAAAAACCATGGGAACCAAATTTCCAACAAATATTCTAAATTGCTCATTGAATTTAATTCATTCCTAGGCAAGGGCCAAGCATTGCACCAAAGCAGGCAGACTGCCTGTGGGGAAAACACCTCAGGGCATTGTTTGATGACAATGAACATGCACTCAGCAGAATCTACCCCAGGACAGGCTTGCAAGGCTTCCTTACCTCAAGATGGAGTATGTCTTTTCTCTGGCCTTTGGTGTACATGTTTTGAGCTACTGCAGAAGTTTTCTGGCAAGGAGCAAGCACTTTAGGTACAAATGGCTGTATACCTACCTTCTTAGATTAGATAGAGATATAGATAGAGAGATAGAGAGATAGAGAGATAGAGAGATAGAGAGATAGAGATACAGACACACATGTGTCTATTTCAGAGATATTTCACAAAGGAGGCAACAGGAGGATGGAGACTCAGCATGGACCAGTGGCATTGTTACCCTTTCCAGTACAGACTGCAGGCATTTGCTTTCACCACGTGCCTCCTTCTTCCACAATCTGCCCTCTCTCTCTGCCTGGTGTGCCCCCATTCCTTTCTGCTTCCTGTGGAGCTGCTCCCCCTCCATCTACTTGAGCAGCACCACCCAACAAGCAAAGCCTCACTTTCTTTTTATACCTCACTCTATCTTTGCCTCCTCAGACATTAATCCTTCCTGTTGAACATGGCTGAACACAAACAGTCCCAACCAAGGTGATGACAAACCTACCACCAAACACACTCATGGCTGAGCTACTCAGGAGTCAGAAACAAGGTGGAGAAGTGCTGCCAGAGCAAACAGGGAATGAGACAGCCACAGGGCCATGAAGCACCAAGAATACAAAGATCCTGCCATCATCCTGTGGTTCCAGCATCCATCCAGTGGTGGCTGTGGTTTACCCACAACCATAACCAATGTGAATACACAGCTGGAGCTGCATTTTTTAATATACATACAGACATTTGCAGACACAAGGATACCTGGAATATTCTTTGTCTCATTTTACCTAAAGGTAGTGATCCAGGCTGATCTTTGTGCTGGGCTTCTTTTTCCTGTTCACCTTTCAGGACTGCTACAGCTTCAGCTGTTACTACTTGTACTATCCTCGCAGACACTTCTTCTGTGGCAGTAGCAAAGTCAGAAAAAAAGAAAGAAAAGCATGCTAATCAGAATGGTGTTTTAAAATCAGAAAGATTAGCTTAAACAATAAAAAGCCCAGAGGCTAACTGAATCCATTTTGAAAAGGTAATCTTTTTTTTTTCCCCCAAAATATAAGGAAGTCATTGAAAATAAAGGAGAAGGACCAGATATTCCAAGGGCTTCAGTGGAAAATGCCAAGTATTTATAAAAATCAGGAGCTTGCTCTATGTAAGATGCACAAAGTATCATTATTAAATGTTCTTTCTTTTAGGGACAATGTGCAGCAACAACAATATTTTAAGACGATCATCTATTAAATGTCTAGAAAAAATTCTGTAGATATTGTTTTGCAAACAGGGGTAGAATGGGCAGCTGAGTAATGTAATTTCTTGACATTTAATAGACGAAGTTAGCTGCATTCCAACATGCCCTTTGCATGCTAATTCATCCTCAGCAGCACACAGTATGCATTAAAAGCACTTCCCAAACAGCCATCTACACTGATGTGGGACTTGAAGGGCCAAATAACATTCCTGCATGATTAAAATCAATACTTCATCTTCCTCACCCCTTTTAGGACTGCCATACAAAGCTTTATTTCAACAGTAGGTCTGCGTATCATGCAGAGGATAACGTTTTGTGGTGGAATGGGCTCCTTGCTGCTGGCTGCCGACATGCTGAGCATGGAGCTGGCTCAGGCACCTGTGCCTGACAGAGCTGGGTGCCCCAGCAGCCACGCTGTGCTCTCCCCACTGCCCACAGCCTGAGAGGGGCTGGGGAGCTGCCTGCTCTGCTGAGGAGAAAGTAGCAGCAGGACCACTCGAGGAGAGAATTCTTCCAAAGTGAGAAACTGTCTCAGCTCGACTCCAGACCCACTCAAAGGTGCAGTGAAATATCATCAGGCACACAGCTGCACGTGGAAGCCACCAGAGAAGTTTCCTCCCCTCTGGAAGTTCCAGTACCTTTGATGTAACAAATCAAGATCTTAGGGGCTGGTCCAGCGGAATTCAGAGAGCAAAGGGTTTGTGGTGTTATCTGAGTATGAGCCTGCTCTCCCTTAGTCATTAATCAATTTATTTCTCTCTCTCAGCCACACTCAGTGGAGATAAACCCCTTTTCCCTCTCCAGATGTAACCAAGTGCTGTCTGAGAACTCTTTCCAACACAGATGGAGCTGACCCCTAGGGAAGGCCACCAGCTGCACAGCTGGACACACCTGGGAACAGAGCAAAACTTCTCTGCTTCTCCAGCCCTTGTGTGGAGAGAGAGGTTTGTGATGGCAGATGTCAATACACCCTGCTCCTGCCAGAGCCCCCATTAATCACCATCCTGAGGGCAGGAATAAAAGCTCTGCTCACCCATTACCACGTCCTTCAGGCAAGAACTGGCTGGGAAGAGCAAGTATGTTTCAATCAATGCCCTACATGTAACTTCATAGCAACCACGCTGACAAGGGACTGTCCATTAGATTAATAAAGATTTATTTTCACAGTTACTCTCACAGAATTCCCTTGTACTTTTAACGTGAAGCTATTCCTCTTCATTTGCCCTTTAGAAAAACCAGTTGTTTTTCCCAAAAAACACAGATGTGAGTTACCACAGCCACGTTTGTCTAAAACCAAAGTGCTAGGTTAATCTTTCTTTTACACAAACTATTTAATGAGATATTAAAAATCCCCACCTACTGGCAAAGAGCATTTCTAATTGCTGGTGTTTATACCTTACAATTCACTGCACTCCTGGCTGGTCACCTGGAGGGCAGTGACTGCACCAGTTCCACTGGCTGCTGCCAACAGCAAAAGTAGATGGATGAATACACCAGAACAACTACCATGCAATGAAAAAAAACCAAGCTGATTTGAAAAAGATGAATTTGAAAAAACATTTGAAATACATGAATATAAACTTGAGGATAAATTCAGATTAGAAATCTAAAGATGATGCTTTCCTACTGTCAGGGGTGAGAAGTTCTGGCAGCTTTCCACATTGGGGGAAACAAATCAACTGTTTTTTGAGATGAGGCTATGTATGCTATAGGTGCCTGTAGGAGGAGACTCTGAATAGCAGCTCCAGTTCTGTTCTTCCAGTCAACAACACATCCCTAGGATGAGTGGAACTCCCCTTTGTGGTTAAGTAGATCAAATTGAGCACCATAACCCATCAATCAAGCCATGCATGTGGCCATTCCTGTAGATCAAAAAACAGGGATATTGAGTCAAAGCCCTCCTCAGCTGCCTTTCAGGGACCTGCACATCATTTTGGGGCTTTGCACCTCATTTTGGGCTGCCTCCACACGTGCTGGATGCTGGAGATGCTTCTTGGCACCTCTTGGTTCCTTCCTCTAGTGAGGAACACAAAATAGACACTTCCTGGACCCTCCCAGACTCTCACATGGTGGCTGCTGCTGCAGACCAGTGGATTGGACTGAAATCTGGAATTCTCAGAGGTCCTGACTGCTCCTAAGGATTGTGAGGCACACACAGCCTGCAAAGCACAAGCTGGGAAAGCCTGGGAGAACAAACCTGCAGTGTGGCCCATCCTCCTCCTGCAGACACAGGGCCCTCCCCACAGCACGGTGTGCTGCAGCACCTTCCATGGCCTGGAGACAAACAGCCCTTCCAGAGAGCATCCTTGGACACCTGGGACATCCCTGCTCACATCCTGCTCTTCCAGAGCAGGCAACAGCATGGCCCTGACAGCTCTGGTGACGGCTTCACTGAGGGCCACGGCTACAGAAGACCCTGCACCAATCCCTGCCATCACTTCACACCTGAAGGATGTGACACACGGCCCCTCCTGTCAAAATTTCCACCAAGCTACTAATCACAACACCACAGACAAAAGCAACATCACCAAGACATTAGCTCAGGTGAACAAATCAAGGCTCAGTGAGGAAGACTGTTAAAAGAAATTTGAAGCTTATGTTCACTTGGAAATTTTAATGAAAGGCTCCAATTAATTTAGATATAGAATATGCAAATGTATATCAACTTTAGTCCCCTGGAGCTTATCCAAAGGAAATCCCCTTGGGTAAACTGCTTTCCATCAGCCAAGCTACTGCAACCCTCCTCCCAGCAGGGTTAAGACAAATTAGAAACGGCCTCCTTTGTAATAGAATTTATACTTGTTCCCATCCAGCCTGCTTCTCTGGTAGAAATGGGCTCCACAAGCCCGGGAGACACTTCTCACCCTCTCAGCTCTCTTCCTGATTTAATTTGTTTGGGACAAAGATAATGTTCCACTGGGAGCTATGTCAGAGGGTAAAAGATTGTCTTCTGATAAATAAAAATTGCTATTTCAGGCTACGCAAAATAAGTAAATAAAAATACAAATGGCCTCCGGGCTTGTGGGTTTTTGTTCAGTTTGTTTTGTTTGGCAGTGTTCTTTAATCAAAAAAGGCTTACTTCTGAACACTCTGGTGATGGATATTTTGGGTGACACAGGAGGCATGGGCAGTTCATCAGAAGAACAGTGCTTTTGCCATACATGACTGCTGCAAAAGGACAGACTTTTCTGTACTAATGGACACTATAAATAGAAGATCCAGTGGGTAAGTCAAATCCTCACAGGGCTGCTATTGAGACTTTTCATAGTTTTCTTATGGTTCAGTTAAAGTTCAAGGCAATCTAATGATAAAGAACAAACAAGAAATAAAAAAAAAGAAAAAAAAGAGGAAAATTAGGCAGCTTGGAAGCTGTGGAAGCTGGGCTATGTATTCTTTAGACATGGTTTTGCTTGTAGATATTTATTTTCCCTCACTTTAAACAGGCAGACTCTCTCTGACTCTACTTCATGCCACAGAAATGGCACTAACATACAAGTTACAACAAATACATTTATTTTTTACAAGCAATAAGGAGCATGGCTTTCTGTTAGACTCCAGCAGAACAAGGAACAGCAACACACCTTTTCTTTGCATTTTGTAGAGAGTAAAATGCTGCTCCTTTTTACCAAGATGTCAGCAGTTCATGGTACAGGACACAGAAGGAGCTTCCCAGCCTGATTTCAGGGGACACAGCACCCTAAAGCACAGGCAGCCCTTGAATGGGATGTCCACAGCAGAGAGAAAGCACAGTGCAAACCCTCAGTGTGAACTCTCCAAAGCCCTGACAGGGAGCAGGCTGAGCTGAGAGCCCAGGGGCTGACAGACCAGGATGGGAGTTCTGCTGCTCCCTAAAGGTCCCTTCAGCTCCCAGCCCAGGCCAGCTCTGCCCAGCTCTGCCAGTGCCACAGCTCTTCTGTGGCAGCAACAGCACTCAGCCCTGCTGAGAGGACAGAGCCCTGTCTGGGGCACTACACTAATTTAAACCAAAGTTAAATGAATTAAGCGCTCTGTGCTCCTGGTTTTGGAAGTCAGCCCAATGCTTCTACAAAGCCCAGCATACCAAATCAGGAGATGAAGAATCTCTGTGTCCCTGAGATGACTCAGGGACACAAACCTTTCCCAGAGTATTAAGATGCACAGAGGATGCTGAAGCAGCCACAACCTTCCCTCCTGGCTGTGTTTAAAAAGCCTGCTGCCTCCAAAGGCTGTTGCCCTCCTCACAGGCACACCCAAGGGCACAAGAGCTGCCCAATCCCCACCCCAGGACTCTAGCACTGAGGCTCACACTGAATCAGGCATCATTCAAACACTCCCTCCTGAAACCTGGGGCCTCCTTCTGGGACAGACACTCACCCAGGGGCTGCTCAATAAGGTTACATTCCAAAGACTGGCTACAGCATGATCCAGTGTCTGGGATGAGATCCTGAACCAGGCCAAGATGCCATTTCAAAGCTCTCCTTCATTCCTTATTGATCCTGCTGCATTTGTCCATGGACTGCAGATGTCTCCACTGGTACGTTACCTACAATATTTTTATTTCCCATGACAGCTTTCCATTCCATTAACTTTTATAACAGACATGTTTACTAGCCCCAGAGACAGATACACAGACAGTGGCAAGAGTCTTCTAAAATAGGTGTCTGAGCTTTCAGGTCCTGACATAAACATTTCTACAAAATAGTTTAAAAAATGGTTTTTAAAAAGATCTGCAACTATAAAGGCAAGAGCAAAAATCAGACCTGTGAGACATCTCCACAGTGATGTGTGATGGCTGTTCTTTATGTGCCCTTCTAGTTGTCCTTCAGCCTCTAGCACTTTTTCCTCTTTCTTTTCCAGCCTACCACAAGCTCAGACTCAACTCATGGAGAAGCTGGGTTTGCTATGAACACCAGTTCAGGTGAAACTGTTCAGCTGTTTGTTTCTGACAGCCCTCATCCAGCAGTGCCTTTTATCTTCTCTCCCCTAGAGAGAAGTGCAACGCTGTGTGATTATTCTGAGGACTGGTTTTGACAGGAGGCACTGCCCATGGGCAGGGCTCCCAGCCTCTCCCTGCCTCACAGGTATGGGACTGGCACTGATGCCAGGATCCTGCCAGCAGCAAACTGGGAGCTGGGGCAGCTGGCCTGCTCGTCACCTCATCTGACAGGGTCAGTGACTTCTCAGGAGTTGCTCCAGTCAGATCAGAGTTTGTCTCCTCAGCTCTTCTTTCCTGTCTGTGTCACCTGTGTTTCATTACTGCCATTCAGCAAGATCACTCAGCTCACTCATCTATTGCTCCTTCCCACCTTGAGAACTCATTTCACAGCAGCAAGGACAGCGCCTCCCAATATGAAAATGCAGATCACGTCTCCACAGCTTCATCAGGACAGACTGGAGCAGCATCACCCCTTCCTCTTCTGGCAACAGCTCTACCCAAAGCCAGGGTGGCAGCAAGACCTTGAGTTTCCTGTGGCCACAGAAAATGCCACCTGGTCTTTGTAAAGCACAACTTGTTTAAGGCATGAACAAAGTTTAACATGCTTGGACTGCATGGCACAAGAAATGCTCCAGGAGAAAACCAAAGAAAAGGGGTGATAGGAAGGAGGGACAGAAAGAGGGAGACTGCAAATTGTATAAAAACTTCACACACGTTCATAGGGTCAGCTGTCAAACACCAACCAAGAAAAAACAGTGAGCTTGGTTAAAGTAAAGGGTAATTAATGTCCCTGGAGCACTGAGGCAAAAGAAGGGATTACAGAAAGCTGCAATGAGATGGAAAGGATAAAATAATATGTTTCATTAATTTTGCTACATTTTAGGGAAAGAACCCAGGCAGAGCACAACAAAAGGATTAGCTATGTGTATACTTGCAGAATCATGAAAACAAAGCAATTTCAGTCAAGATGTGCCTGTCAAAATCCTCAGTGGGATTCAGAGCAGTTTCCAAGGTAACCAGCACTAATTGTTGGCACGGTGGAATCGAGTCAACAACAAAAGCACAAAGCAACCTGCACTGCCTTGTGAGGCAAAACACCCCACATATTCCTGCAGAAAGAAAAGATACAAAATGGCTATTTGCTATCTTAGATGATTTGAAAAGCAAAACAGGGACCTATGGATCTTTTCCCCCGGGGGAACCACAATTCCGAGCGCAGCCGGGCTATAAACCAAATAGCTCTTCGATTTGTTTAGAGGCATTAGCCAGACCCCTAAGGACAGGTCCTGAATTCATGCACAGCTCTCCTGGAAGCTGGTGGATGACTTGTTTCAGTCAAGACTACTGAAAGGTTGGGGGAAAAAAAAAGATGCAGGCATCACCCAGTGACATTTGGGGTGGAAAAGCCAAAGATACATCTTGGACTTGATCTCTGGGATCATGACAGCTCTAAATACTGCCTTTTTGCATGCAGATTAAAAGGTAAATGCACAGCAGCAATCAAAGTATTATGAATAAGTTATATAAACCCCAAAAAGTGCCAACAGATTAGTGCTTGAGATTGAAGGGAAAAGCCATAACATAGCTTTACAGAATTCAAATACTGGCTTTCAAACGGCTTTAGTGAGTGTAAATATTTTGCTGTAAGTAGGTCCTTGATCTGGATGTTGGCAATATTAACAATAATTGGCAGGAGGTATGAAGGCAAATAATAGGAACATCAGCTTTTAAATTAAATGCAGCCACAACACAACTGACAAGTATCATTTCCCTAATAAACTCATTGACTTTAAGCTACTGCAGCATGCATGAGGATAGTGACAGATTAATTTAATCACCAGGATTCACCAGCTAACCAACAGAACAGGCCAGAAGAGCTCTGTGTTTTGGAAAAGAAAGAGCTTTGATGGTTTAATGTATTGGATTCCCAAGGTATGAATATTCAGATTACCACTGGGGAGACATGTAGTGAAGTCACTGTGTGGGAAGCAGGAACAGGCGAGCTACAGCTGAGTACCTGGAACAGCAGCTTCATACCCTGATGAGCCCCACTGCAAATGCATTACACCTCTGTGTTTTGGGGAAATCAACAGCCCCTCCTATGTTGTCCTTAAACTCTGGATTGTAAATCTGAGCTACCACTACCCAGCTCCTTAACAGTTTTGAACTTGATGATCTTGGAGGTCTTTTCCAACCTTAGTGATTCCATGATTCTTGTGCTATCTGCTTTATATCAGAGTAAATCCGGTGCACAGCTGGAGTCCTGGCTGCACCTGAGCAGTGCTGCCTGGCTGTGCTCTGGTACAAACACAGGGCTTGAGGGTGGCTTTCCTGGGCACCCTCAGCTGCTCTGCAGCACCCAAGGAAGCAGCAGGGAAGCTCAGGCTGCCTCTCCTTGAATTGCTTCCACATGTTCTGCATGTGTTTCAGTTCCCCTGCTCTGACTGAATTTTCCTGGTCACTTTCTTCAGTGAGAGAGCTGGACACATAGTCCAGATCACCGAGGCACACAGTGCAAAATCTGAAGTGACTCCTGCTAGGAGCCAGGAGCCATTCTGGAAGCTCCAGTGAGCCCCTTCCTCCAGCTCCCCAGCACATTTATTCAGCAGAGGCCTCTACCACACTGTCAAGCAGCTGTAGAACAAAACACCAAGGGACCAGTCCTCTCCTCAGCCCCCCTTAAAACATGTAAGTCTGTTAAAAAGGAGTCATACCAATGTCAGTATAATAGTGCAATGCTTTAAAAATGAGCCCTCATTACTGCAATACTTGTTTCCTGTGCATCCCCTGAGTCCATCTTCTTAAGTCTACTGCCTGGAACAAAATATTTACTGTCAGCATTTCCCAGACAAATTAGATGTGGGAAAAGCTATCAGTTCTGTTTTGTCTGATGCATGGGCAACACAATTTAGAGCCAACATGCAATATTGAAACACCAAACCCTCAGCCAGGGCAATGCAGTGATGTCCCACTGCCTTTCCTGTGACTTGGTATCAGCTCAAAACAGCCCCTGCACATACAAAGCAGCTGTATCTCTCCTTCCCCAAAAGCATTAAGTCCCTAGGACTCACACAGAAGAAACATCTTTGGCTTCAAAACAAAGAACCAGATATTTAATCCTTTGAATGTGAGTAAATACACATAGTGAGTGACTCACCTTTAAATCAATATTAGTTTTGGACTTTAGTACAAGTTAACATTTGAAGCAAACTGACTTTTAAGAACCTCTACAGAAGTCAATGAAGCATCAGCCACCTACAGAAGGAGGTGATGCATCCTTTAAGGTTCATTTTTAGCTCCTTTTTGGGATGATTTTAAACGCTTTTTACAGTGTTTCTCTGATCTTTTAAAAAAGGATTCACACAATGCTATAGAAACTGCTGGATTTCAGTTGCAAATTAACATTAACCTGTGCACGTACTGTATGGGATTTAGTCAGCCTGGTCAGGAGGACTGAAGATCAACCTGTCAATGCCAACGATGCTGGTTTAACCCATCATGGGATATTTAACACATAAAACACAGCAATGCCATGCCCTGCTCACCTTAGTGCTCACGCTGTTGGTCCAACCCAGCTCTGCACTGTAGGAGAAGGGGATACAGGTGGCCTGACCCCTGATCAGTAACAGCTGTGTTAATTACCCAATGCAGCCTCACCCCTAATGAGTCACAGCTGTAGCCAATAAAGGGAAGTGATCAAAGGGAGGTGAAGGGATCTTCATCATGGAGGATCATGAATACGAGGACCACAGAGAAGCAGGATCCCGGGGAGAGAGGATCCCTGCAGTGAGGTCAGTGTGGGTGTGCAGCCAGAGCTGTTGTTGGAAGCTGCAGTCACAGTCTGGCTGGGTAAAAGCTGCACTCAGAGCCTGCAAACTGATCCCTGCAGTCAGAGCTCAGCAGGGAATAAGCAGCAGTCAGAGGCTGCAGGGGAAACCCACAGCAGGAGCTGCTGCAGCCAGAGGCAGGGAATGGTTGGGGTCAGGATGGCTGAGCTGTAGAGAGGAATAAACCAGGGCCCTTTTCATGCTGGGATAGACAAGGAGTCTGTGTCTGGGCTCATTCCTACCCTCTCACAAGAGGGCTGCTGCAACATGCACTGCAGCAGCAGCTGCATGGCTGATCTATTCCAAGCCCTGCTTCCCAGTCCCCCCTGCAGCTGCACCAAGGCAGGTGTGTTTCTCCTGCCAACAGAGGAATGGTGCTGCATCCTTCCAAAGGAGCGGGTGCAAGTGTCCCCATAGACAGGCAGGCTGAACATGGCCTGTGTCGAGTACAGATTAACCCAGTCCCACAGAAGCTGTGCTGTGGATGGACTTTCAGAGCAGTTCTAAGCCAAGGTCAGCAGTTCTCCCATCTCTCCCCTCTTTTCTGGCACTGCCCCAGCTGAGGGAAACCTTGCCTCTGATCAGGACTCATCTCTGAATGCTCACACAGCCTGCTCCTGCCCGCTCCTGGAGACCACCAGCTCACACCTCCATGTGTGCAATGGGATTAGGAAAGAGAAATGTGCACCTTCTCTTGAAGAAGGAAAACCTGAGAGGAGCACATCAAAGCCCTCAGTGCACTTGGCACAGGCTGCCCAGAGAAGCTGTGGCTGCTCCATCCCTGGAAGTGTCCAAGGTCAGGTTGGATGGGGCTTGGAGCAGCCTGGGATAGGGGAAGGTATTCCTGCCCATGGCATGGGATTGGAATGAGGTGAGCTTTAAGGTCCCTTCCCACCCAAACCATTCTGTGGTTCAATGACTTTCTGAAAACTATCCCTTCAACTTTTGCCAAAGCTGTCCTCTCTGGGCACCTAAATACCTGCAAGTTTCTGCAGCCACAGTGCTGGAGACATCCAGCTGCTGAGGAGAGAGCTGAGACCAGGGCTGGGGGCACTGCAGCCTCCAGGAGAGCTGCATCCAAAGGCTGAGCTCCTTAGGGCACTGAAAATGAGGAGTAGTTGTGGAAATTCCAGGTGGCAGAGGAGCTACACTGGATGGCTGGAATAAAGCTGGAAGCACACACAGAGAACAAGATTTAAAAAAGGTAGAGAAGTGAGAAAGAGAAGGAAGAGCTGACACAACAACCATTGAGAAGGATGACATTCTTAAATACAGAGAAAGGAAAACAAGGAAAGGAAAGAGAAAGCAACTCATACACAGGAGCAGCCAGGGATTATTTATTTCAGCTCACCAACAACCTGTGCAGGCTGTGCTACCCTAGATGTGGCATACTCTGAATTTGGGGTAAAAAAGCAACAGCCACCACTGAATCCTACTCCCTCTTCTCCTACGTGGTGCAAGGCTGTGGATGAAAACAGTTTCAGCACATCAGCAGGACTGCCACAGCCACACAGCCCTGGCAGCTGATACATTCATAATGAGGAGCAGAAGTATCTGTCTGGCCAGATGCACAGACACAGAACCAGACTGCAGATCAGTTTTATCCTAACTGCCACAGGCTATATGGGGCGTTGAAAGCTCTACCAAACTGATCATGTATCATTATGAATTAGTCTCAAAGAAAGAAATTACAAAAAGGGAAGTACCTGAGGTTTATTTTTCCATTCCCAAATACACAGTGCCTCCCAGTGAAACTGATTTCCATGAACTATTCCATCTACTCAGCCCTGACTGAAATGACTCTCTGGGAAGCAGCTGAGAGGTTTTCCTGCCCTGGAGCTAATGATATCTCTCAATTGTTTTCCACATACTGCATGCAACTAAAACTAAAGTTTTGAACAGTTATTTTCCACACACAGTGAGGAGAAGGTCTCACCCCCATGATCTCATGTACACAGCTGGGGTGCCTTGAGTTTCCTGCACTTTTTGCATGTCATGAAGAATGCCTCAATGCTAACAAAATCCCAAGAACAAACCAAAACTGCATTTCTAAATCATCACTTCAAGAAGAGGTTTTCCAAGCACCACTGACTGTGCTCTGTAGCCACCCTGTGAAATAGTAGAGAAAATGTAGATGTTTTGCTCAGAATCTCCCAGAGAACATAAACACCATCACACAGACATCTCACTTTGAGTATTTTCTTTAAATTTCCAGATCAGCCATAGGTAGGGACAGGCAATGGATCATCAGAGCTCATCTGCCAGCTAATGCCAGCTGTTTTGTGCTGATTTCCATCTCTTCAGCTGGCAAAGGCAAGCAAATCTGTATTATCATTAGAAGGACTGAATTTAAAGTGAGCAGTTTATCTATCAGTAGCAACTTCACAGAACAAAATACCCTAACCAAAACACTACTGCACACTGTTTTGCTGTCCTTACCCAGAATATGAATACAGCAAGAGAAGAGATGGTTTCATCTCTATACTGAAACGTCACAGATGAAAACAGCATGCAAGAAAAAGACAGGGGGTTGTCCCTTGATTCCTTCTACTATTTCCTTTGAGTTTCTCACTCAAATGAAAACCCAGATTGTCTTTCCTTTCCAATTTTAATATATAGCAGCTCATCGTGGTTAGTCAAACCAAGGAATTTGAACAGATTCCTCTCTCGTACTTTGTACAGAAAATATACCCCAAAGTAATATTTTCTTTTAATTTCCATGAAAGTGGTGCTCAGTGAGGACTATAGAGTGAGGTCCCAATTACGAAGTGCTTGCAGTCTCTTCCTTATCTTCCTTAACCTCAAGAAGCAAATGCTGGAGGAAAAGAGGAAAAAAACCCTAAATCCTCCTTTCCTTTGTCAGCCAGCCTGACTGTGGCTCACAGACGTCACAGGGAGCCTGTGCACTCCTGAATGCTAAATAATCTCCTAGGCTACATACTTTCTCTCAGAGGAGCTTAAAAAGAGATCTCACTTTGAGCAGGGCCATGTTGGCATGGCAACGGGGGGAAAAAAACGAAGCAGCAAGCCTGCCACTCCTTGCCAGGGAGCAGGAGACTTCGTGTGACTCTCATTTTTGTGAGAGATGTGATGGTACCTACCTCCTCTCCACCAAAAGTGGGTGAGGAAGGGCTGATGTCCACCCTGTGTGCTGGCAGGACCTGCCCCCAGCAGCCAGACCTAGGCTTGCCTTGGCCTGGGCTGCAAAGTGCATCAGCCTAAGACCCCAGTGGAAAAATGGGAGGAAGGGATTTGTGAAGCACGGGGCTGAGAGGGTTAATGAGTGCCTTCATGACACAGGGTCCTTCCAAGGGACCTGGAAATGGGGCCAGCAATTCTCACCAGCACATCTCATGCCATCACCTAAGAACCTGCTGCTTCCCTTTCAAGGTGACTTTGGAGAAGAAGATGTCATTTCAGCTCTGTCTGAAACAAGAGTAGCTGTGTGCCTGCAAAACAAGGCTCTGTTGTTTAGTAATGAACCTTCTTCCATATCCTTCTGCCCTCAGATCAAAACTGGAATGAAAGATTATATGCTGGCACAGTCCCCAGCAATACCACCTCCCAGCTGCCAAATGGTGGGAGCTGCCAAATACTGCCCAGTGTTTCTGAATGTCCTTTATGGTGCCATCATGGTGATGGAGACCATGATAGACCCTTTAAACAGAACAGGAAGGAGCCTTTGAAGCTCCCCCATCTCCACCCCTCTCAAGGGGCAGAGCTGAGCCCAGCCCAGAGGGCAGAAGCCTGTGGGGAGGAGCACAGATCCTGCACAGTACTGGGCCACCTGTCCATGGCTCTGCACAGATCTCCTGACCAACCTGGGGCAGCTCCCTCCACCCTTGTGCCTTTTCTCCTGCCTTTTACAAGTCCCGTCTACTTTATGTAATCCATAAATGCACAAGCTGTCTCCTACCACACACTTTATAAACTGAGAAGGACTCCAGCAGAAGAGGCCACAAATCAGAATGTGTATTCTGGGCACAACTGCCCCACCAGTCACTCAGCTAATGCCACTGCTGGGTGGTCCAGGTGGACCAAGAGAAACAGGGAAGTCTGCATTTACAGCCCTCTCTAGAACAGGAACTTCAACGTGGATGGTGGGGAGGGAGGGCAGAGGCAAACATAAAAAGCAGAGAGGAGGCAAAACTGAAATCCCCAGAATGCATTCAATATTTGACATTTTCAGCAGCAATAACTCTCCTGGCTACAGCAGTCCCCCAAGAAGGGCTGCAGATGTTTCCAAAAGGCAGCTTCAACAAACAGAACTCGTGGCACACAGTCTAAACTGTGGCATGGCTGGAACACGTTATGAAAGATGCTTCTTCCATATCCCAGCCCTGTTGTTCCTTGTTACCTCTCCAAGGTTATAGATGATGTTTTCTGGGAGCACTGACAGCATCAAGTGCATGCTGGTTGCCAAGCCAACACGCTCACAGACTCTCTGCTCTCACTTCTTAAGGAAGCACAGCTGCCTCTGCAAAGCTTGTGTTCTAACAAGGAAACACCAAAGTGAATTGAAACACCAACAGGGAGCCCAAAGGAAGTGGCTGGTTGATGCCTTCTCTGGGCCAAATGCAGCACTGATGTGGTATGATGCAGCAGGTGGCTCTAATGGTGTTACTGCATCTGGTTTGAGATGAGGTTTCCAAAAGCAAATCTGAGCCACACACTCCCAGAGGAGCTCAGGGATAAAAGAGACTGATGGCTGATGTTCTCTGTGTGTCTGACTGCCAGGCATGGGAAACAACAGCACCTGCACTCCAGGTTCTCACCCTACTCCCTTTCAGACAGTCATGTTTGCATTCTGCCCACAACTGTGCCAGACCCTGCAGCTCCTACCAACACATGTCAATCACTGACTGATCCCTGAAGCCCTAAGAGGAGGTGGGAGGGCAGAGCCAGCCCCTCAGAGAGGTAATGACTGGACAAAAAAGATGTCTTACTGGTTTGATTGAAAGGGGCAGCCACAGAAAAACCCACAGAGACTGGTCTGTATGATAGTTATTGAATATTTTAGAGACAGGAAGAAGATAGCTGTGGGTAGGGAATGTGAAAAGATGGAATTTCTGTGCCTTTATTCCTGGTCCTCTGCAGGAGAACAACTGAGAAGGACCTTTATAGCAAGGTTAACAGAGAACAGTAAACCCCCAGCATTTTCTACAAGTGCCCCAGAGGGGTTCAGTTGCCTCCACCTACACTGTATTCAGCAACATACTTGGAATATATCTATAACATTCCAGTAACATGTCCCAGAAAATGACACTTGTACTACATTTAACACAGAGATGAAAAGTTTCAGATGCCTGGTTATGTTTGCCTGTATCTAAATTGGCAGAGATGATGGTGTACAGTAATTACTGTCACATTTCCTGGGCAAAGGGAGGGAGATCAAAATGCCTAATTAACAGCTTCTTTCCCATGGGAGCCATCAATGACATGGTAAGACACCTTCTTCCAGCTCTGTAAATTAAATAACAGAAATGGGACAAACCCAGCAGTAGCATTCAGCCCTGAATGTCATTGATTTTACATCCTTCTGTGCATTTTGTCTGCATTGCTCAAGATATGTCACTTGCTGAAAATGCACATCTGACAACAGGCTGGGAGGCTCTTTTGGGAAACAGACACTCAGGGAGCTTATTGGGGGGGGGGGTTTACCAGCTCCACAAGGACTTGGGCAGTAGCAGGACAGCCAGAGCAAACAGCCAAACAAAAAGGAAAGCTCTGACAAAAGCAGTCCTGTTGGGAAGACCAAAAATGCCTCCATACAAAGAAGGCCTGTTTGTGTGTCTACTGCCAGTGCCATCAGAATATTACCACTTGTATGGCAAGAGAGAGAGAAAGGAAAAGGAGATTAAATGAGATTAAAGGAGATTAAATGAGATGTCACTAGGGAAGGGAACAAACCTCCAGCACACCATGGGACCAGGCTCTGACTCTCAGTGCCTTTCAGCCTGGAGAGGCTGTTGCACTGAGTGACCCCAAACACGGAGCTGCCGTTCTGCAGCTCCAGGCTCAGTCGAGAGGGGCTCAGGTGGGGCTCAACACAGCTGGGCTTTTTGCATAGCTCACCTAAAGGGACTCTGCTCAAGCACTACTTGCTATGACAGGGCAGTCTTTCAGGCTCACATTGTCTGCACCCTATAGAAATATGCTCATTTAAAAGAGTAGATGGTCAGAGGAATAAGTCTGTTCCTGATACCCATTTAGTCCAGCTTTACAAAGCCTGAAACAAAGGGCTGAATTAGGATAGATTACATTCCAAATTGTAATGTGATTTGTCCCTTCCCAGTTTTCTCTTCAGTTGTTTCCTGCTGTCTGAATCCCCTTCTTTCTGGGGTAGTATCTGCCATCACACAAAAGCTGGTTTGTTTCTGGATCAGCAGATAAAACTGGACCTTTTTCCATTGTCTTTAGCTTATTTTACAATTTTCCTTTTTTTCCTGCCTCTTCCCACCCCTGCTTTGCTCCCTCATAGCCTCCATCTCACCAGCTCTCCTGCTGCTGAGTCTGTTTCCCCACATTCCTCAGCCCTTTACTCTTCCCTCAAATCAATACTGTCACTTCTTCATCCTCTTCATAGGTCTAGGGCTCCCTCCTTCTAATTCACTTACAGACTTACAGATATACACCAGAGACTGCCTTCCCCCAGCCTCTCTCATGGATCTGTCATGGGCTGCCCTCTCACCCACCTTCCTCATGACCCCAGAGCCAAAAGTGCCCAGCCTGTAGTCAGATTGCTGAGCCATGTCAGGGAACTTGCTACAATTCACCAGAGTCCCTTTGCATACCACGTGGTTTGGGTTCCCTGCTAATTAATGAAGGGCTGCATTTTGTCACTCTGGTATGACATGTTACTGTCCTTAACACTGTCTGACACCAGGACACAGACACTGTCCTGAGGCTCTGGTAATAGGATTTCAGGAAATGCTTTCCCTTCATCTGTCAAAAAAATAATTCATCAAATAACACTGTGGGTAATCCAAACCCCCTCCAATTACAAGCCTGAATTTGGCATATAATGGAGAAAGCACTTAATCAGTTGAGTCACTATATATAAAGATATATTGTAGAAGATGCTTCACAATATTTATCACTATTATCCCTAAATTTGACTGGTTAGTTACTGCATTGCTGAAAAAATAGATGCATTTTTAAGTGCAAAAATCCAAACCTTTGTAGCTTGATGTTCTTGCAATTCTAACAAAAGGATTCTGTCAAATTGCTGCTTCCCAGAGAATGCTGCAGCATCTGTAGTCCTCCTCCTCACAGCTTCCTCCCAGTTAGCTGACCACAACTTTCCAGTGAGCAAAGAAAAGGCTGCCACTCCCATGTTTCACTGCAAGTCAGGCACATCCTGTGCTCTACCACTGAGTCCAATCCAAATTTTTCCTTGTCAGCCTACTTCAAAGTGAGTTTCTGAGGATCATGCTTATCACGTCCCTTTGCATCACACACTTCACATGACATGAAAATGTTTGGCTTGACAAAACCTACGGATCTCATTCTCCACTCTTAATTATTCCACAGTCTTCACCAAAGGTGCTCTGTGTGTGCAAGAGAGAAGGGACATGGACAGGCACAAAGCAGGGAGAACACATCAAAACTTGGTGGTCTCAGGCTGTGGGATGCTGCAGACTGCACCAAAGGCAAGGTGTCCTCAGGAGCACCTCCAGAACAGTGGGATTTGTGTCTGGCAGAAGCACATGGCTCAGCTGGTCTGCCGGGGTAGCCCAAGTACACATACAACTCATATCCACAAAATGCATACAAGAAGAAATAGGTGCTTTACCACCCACACTTATATCACACCCCAATAGCCTCCTGTGGGCTATGCCAAAAAACCCAGCCTATTCTCTTGCACATATCTGCCTTTGACTTGGGTGCCTGCCAGATCAGGCCCTGAGGCTGCCCTGTCCACAGCTCTGTGCTCTCTCCCACGTTCCTATCGGCCCGTTTGAAAGGAGAACATTGATGTGTCTCCATAATGCAGCCATTACCAGCACAATGCTGAGACAGATCAATCAAAGGCAACACAACAGCCAGATTCAGACCATTCCAAAAATGGAGGTCAGATTCAGTAACTCTTAGACACTGAGAGAGAGACATACACAAAAGCGAATTTTAACTGTGCAAATCTAAAAATGTCACTTGTAGTGATGCATTGGGTGCCTTTTGGGAAGAACTGTTACCTCCTCCCCCATCACCATCCCCTGCCTCTGCATCAGTGCTGGCACAAGGTGTCTTTGTCGTGGTGGCCTTATCCTAACTTCTCCCTTGACACACGGCCCTCTGATTTCACAGAGCTGCAAATGGGTGTCCTGCTGCTTTGCTGTGCCTTGGAGGCTCAATTGCCCTGTTGCAGAACACCTCTCCCTAGGAGAGGGACATTTGGTGGCTAAATCCCAGCTCCCAGGTCAGTCAGATGCAGCAGCCCTTCCCCAGGGGAAACACCTCAAAATGCACCAGGGATTGGGTGATGCACAGCTGCCTGGGAAATCCCTGTTTAAACTAGTGTCGTGCTGCACATAAGGTTGCTGCAGTTGCTGGGATTTACAGACTCCAACACGAAGGCTGTGAAGCCAAAGATTTTCCTAGGTTACAGTGCTGGACTTGTACCAGAGAAAATAAAATCCCTGTTAATCTACTCAAAGCCACAGCTTGGCTTAATTATCTTCATCGACCTTGGCTTCCCAAGCATTTTCTCCTCAGATATTTGGAGTTAGTAAGCTACTACAAATGATTAAATGATTCACATTATTGATAATTATGTGTAACAGTGGCATTTAAAAACCCTACCTGATGCAATAATCCCACCAAAGTTACAATTTGCAAGCAAACAAACACAGCAAAGATGACAATTTTGCTGTGTATAACAATCCTGATTTCAAGATCAAATTCTGAATTGAACATCAAATATCTAGAAGTCCTGTCCCACATTGTTTTAAGCACATCCAGCTAGTAAACAGCAGCAGTATACACTCTGGTCCCTTTCTATCACTGTAATAAGTTGCTAACTGGTTTCTCCTTCAAAAAAAGAAAAAATATTGAAAGAAACGTATCTTAGGTATTCTACAAAGGTTTACATTACTCTGATTAAATGTGGGCATAGCCAGTGCCTGAGTGTGCAGTGCACAAGTTTCCAGAGAGCTAGGAATGCAGGCACCAAGGCAAGCAGTTCTGGGGACTTTTCCAGTGCTCAAGGACAAAGATGTCATGAGATAAGCTATATTAAGACTCCCAAACAAAAGCTGTGCATACTGACAGCAAGTCTCCACACCAGAGATCTGAGTCTGAGCAGACAGTGAGAAAACTGCAGGGAAGGAGGAAACGAGGCCACAAAGTGGCGACTGAAGCAAACTTCACCTGGATCAGGAGTAATCTTATTCCCTCAGCAAATGGGTGTCCCCAGCACTACTGCATGCCCTAGAACTTGCTTCCTCGTTTTGTCTTTTTCTGCTTTTAACCATTTGCCTCAAAAAGCAACATGAAAAGGCACTACTATAATGCCTGCTAATGGCCAGCAATGGTTTCCTTCCTCCTGTCACCGATTAGCTGCAAACTCAGTTAAATGTTTGGGTCTCTCCCTGACCAGCACTCAGAACCTGAGCTTGAGATAGCCTGAGAAAAGCATTTCTCTCCTCCCTTTCTAAGGACAGGAAATTCCTCTTCATCCTGTGAAGTTACCCCACTTTTCCATATGTATGGGGGATCTTGTCCAACACAGGGTAACAAATCTGTGGCAAAGAGAAATGTACAGAGCCTCCTCACTGCTAAGAACTACAGCACCCCACCTCTGCTGCTTATCTGCTGGCTAAACATAAAATAAAGCTGGGTTACAGCAAAGAGACAAGACCTTGTTATCATCCCCCAATCATCAACACTGTGTTCATTCACCTGAATGCTCACACATGATTTCTTTTACCTTGGCCAAAATTTGAAAGCCAATCTGCAAGAAGAGAATTAAAATATAAACACGTTTACTTTCAGTAGAGATCTCCATTTCCAGCACAACTGCTTTTGAAATGACTGTATGATCCAGGAGCCTTAAAATTCTCCAGCTGCTGAGAAATTACGGATAGCATCTCCAAATGCTGTCAACAGCCAAAAAAACATTGCTAGAAAGATCTTCTTAGCATGCATGAATGGATGCATCAAGGGCAGTTGTGTCTATACAAGAAGAAATTTTTCTTGCACTGTGCTTTTGGGGTTTGGAGTGGGAACTCTGCACGAAGATAATTAGCATTTACTTCTAAAACAGGAAATTTGCTTTGCATATTTCATTTTGACACAGTCACACTCTTCTTTTTTTCTGCAAATAACAAGCTGAATTCTAAAAACCTTACATAGTTTACAAATAGACTAAGTCCCAGTGAGCATCCAAGTGAAATATGGCTGGGCAAGGACGGATAAATGCTGATACTGAACTGTGGTGTTCCCAGCCAGAATGAGCAATGCATTATTTTGCAAATAGTAAATGGTTTCATGGTCTTGTTACTTGTGAGCAATAACAGGAGAATCCAGCCTTCCTGCACACACAAATGCACAAGTCAACAGCTGGGCAGTTTCCCACTCCCTCGTAGCCCAGAGGACCTGTGCAGCTGCTCTGTACCAGCCTGTTGCCACATCCCCTTACAGGTAACCCTGTCTCATTTATGAAGAAAGCCTTTCCTGAAGCCTTCTCAGAGCACTGCCCAGAATCCTGAGTAGGTGCCACCTGGGAAACCCTGGGTGAAGATGCAGCCCCTGCTAGTGCCCTTCCTAAGCACGTACACCCTCATGTCAGCTCCCCCATGCCACGCTCGACTCCGGCCAACATTTCCTCTTGGAGAAATGCCCCAGGGCCTGCAGAGCCATGTCCTGCAGCAGGGCATCAAGGTGCATTACCTGCAGTCTCCCTGTTCCCTGATGACAGCTCTCCGTTGATGCCATTCTCTTTGGTCTGAGCATACGTCCCTGGCTGCTCGCGGCTGCCCAGCCTCAGCTTGTCCTCCTCTCGGAACGGAAATCCATTGGCACTTCTCACCAGTCCGGCACTTGCACCTCCCTGATCCTTAATTTCAGGTGAATGTGGGTGTGAAGAAGCCTCTGTTAGCTGAGCTGAAGTCCAGTGTGGTGCCTTGGCTTCATCTTTCCTATCCTCAGCCATGGCTCCTTGCCTTCACCGCTTGGCCTGGAACGACATGAGCAGGAGAGATCAGTTCCAAACGGGTGACTGTGTCCCTGACCATCAGCACAAGCATGTCACCAGCAGTGTGCCTGAGAAATTCAAGCCTGGCAGAGACAAGAAGTATCTCTGTGTGTTTGTCCTAGCCATGAGTGAACCAATTTAAACCCAAAAGAAACCACCAGCAGTAAAAATTATGGGTCAAGCCCTCCCTGACTCTCACATGCCTTGCAATTATTAGCACCATTTTCTTGATGGCTGCCCATTCATTAATCTGATTTTAAGGCATTAATTGCTGTAAAAATATCAACCCAATTAACAAGAAGTGGATCTGTCATCACAGTGCCACCAGCCGCTCCCAGGGCAATAAAGGAAGAATGCCACAACTGCTGCAAGTGAAGCTGCTGCTGCAGCTGCACCCAGGGGCTGCTTGTCAGGCACAGAAGCACAAGGTGACGTGGACTCTCCAGCACATGCAATCTGCTACTTGTCGTGACAGAAGCCAAGTCTGGGAATGTGCACTAGGCTCCTGAACACCCAGGCTGTTTGACTCCAGTTAAATCTCCTCTTAAATGCTGTTATGTGAATAGTCACACACATTTGTCCAACCCTTTTGTCCAAAACAATCCATAGGGAACAGTTTCTCACACAAGCATTTGCATTCTCTTTTGACTATCAGTCCTTACACAGAAATAAAACTAATCATTATTTGCTACTTCACACATATTTCACTCCTATTCATTAGCCCTCATTTGCCCAAGCCAAGGAAAGAAGCCACTGCATAAGCCATAGCACTGGGCTATTCCCCACAGATAAATGCAACAGTAGCTCCTCAAGATGTAAACCTAGGAAGGCAATAAACCATAATCATGTTTTGATGATACAGTAGCCTCTGGAGAGAAGGCAACCTGCTATGAGTTAGCTACTTCAAAGTGGAAACCAGCAGGCTTTTTCCAAAAGCATTTGCCACCTCTTTTTTTTTTATTATTCCCTGGGAGAAAAAAACATAAAAGCAATGAGCTGAACACAGTCAACCAGCCACATATCACAGAGGCTGAGCTAGAAAAGGCAGCATAAACTGGATAGTGCATATATTCTGCAGACATTTAACAAAAAACAAACCAGAAAAAGAAACAAGTTTGCACAACGTCAGATGAGTTTGAAGAAAACCTCTAAGCATGAGAAAAGGCTATTTGCCAGATAATCATTCATAATTGATAATTTGACTTCTTTCTGATCAGACATAATTTAATAATAATTACATTTCAGAACTACTTTGGTTTTTTTAAAAACCATGATGAATCACAAAATTAGATTTCATTCACAGTATGTGACTCAAACTGGTGTTCCATATCAAAAAGACTAGCAACTCTTTTGCCTCACGGTGAAGTCTTGTTTTAGGAAGTGCTCTGCCTGCTCTCATCCTGACCCAGCATCATTCCCTGGAGGTAACCAACTGCATGAAGACTGAAGGAGCTGCTGAAACTTGCAGCCCAGGTTTCCCTCTGAGCTGTAATGAAAATGATGGGATGAGCAGTGTCACAAAGGAAGCAGACGTGCCTCAGTCAACCACGGGTAAGGAAAGAGGAAACACACTCCACATCCCCCTGCTTTGCCCACCTCTGTTCCCCTAATGGGAGGCTCAACAAGGAGACATTCTGCATGTACAGACAAAGCTCTAAAGCAGACATCTCACATCATACCAGGAGAGCTCTTGGCATCATTATGAAGAACAGCCCAACATGGGCAAAAACCCCCACCTACAAACAAAAAAAATACACCTCCACCTCTAGATCTGTTCACTGCATGATTCTAGAGAACATCTTCTGATCAGAGCCTTTCCAAAACATGAGACCATGGGACAAATGTCTCCCTTTTTACAGGAATGAGCAGCACAGATTCAAAGCCACTGACATTTGGGATACGAGGACAGAATAAATCCTGTTCTGGGGGAAAAAAAGGAGACAATTCTCAATTATGTCCCTAGGGGAAGCTCACGAAAAGAAACACAAACCCCCCCCCCAAAACAGATAAAACAATCAAAGACAAAGCACAAGCCCCAACTCAAAGCTTCCCCCACCAACCCAGTGAGTTTCGAAGCTGAGGGCAAGACTCAGGAGCAGGATGAACCTGCTCAACAGCTTCACCAGTTCAGGCTCTGGGTCACCCATGAGAGGAGCCCAGAGCCACAGCAGGACAGGGAGGGTTATGAAAGAGAAAACTGTGGGGAATGTGGCTCTGAAAATCACTGGGACAAATGGAATGGTTATATTCCACCACCGCAGTTTGGCAGCTATTATCCCTGAAGTATCCTTCCTGGTTCCAGGCAGACATTGCCTGCTTCACTCAAAGCTCTTGAGGAAGGATATTCACATCCTCACAATGGACTGTGTCACAGAAGTCCCCAGTGAAAAAAACAAAAGTGCTTTTATCTTTAAAAATAAATACAGTGGGCAGACTTCAATGCGAGCTGCGTGTATCTGGAGGCAGAATTTGGCTCAGTACTTATAAAAGATGGTTAGAGAGTAAAGCATGGATGAATTCATTCTTGCCTCTCTGTTATTCATCAAGTGCTCTCAGGGTTTATAATGGTAGGAGAGAAACAGCAAGTGAGTCACACAATGCATCTTTGTACTCAGCAATTTAGCAATGACTATCTGCTGTGTGCTGTGATTCATCTACAGCTTGGGTTAAAATCCAGAATACACAGGTGTGCTTTGCACCATCAAGTGAGTTGTTTTTCTTTCATTCCATTAGCATACAATGGAATTAAATTAATCAGGTAATGTAAATATTGACAGAAATACCAAGAGTGGCCAGACAACATAGCAGAATTTAAATAGTGATAGCTATGGAACAAGAAAAAAACTGGAATAATTTGGACAACCTAGAGAAACACTGTACTTCAGGGAAGCAAACAGTCCCTCTTTTCACCATGAGTTTCTTATTCTTTGCATAAGCTGCAATGAAAGCTTTCAAAAAAACATAGATAAGAAGGCACAGCCAGTCCTCTAGAATGTCATGCTGCTTTACTTAAAATTGATTTGGATCTTCTTGAGCCTTTCTTTGCTAACCACTACAGAAGAACTGCTTCATGAGGGAATGCACAGCAGCAATCTTACAGCATCTTCTCACTCTTTGTCTAAGCTCAGTGGTAGTAAGGGGGTGACCAAGGCAGCTGCTTGACCACAGCAGAAAGAGCAGTGGGGCTCTCAGACAGCACCAGCCCTGGATGCACCAAGCCACCAGCACAGCCCCTTACTCCAAAGCCATTCTGGCCCACAAGGCAGGCTGTGTCAGCTGTACAGCACAGGACTGTGGGAACACTCCTCCCTCAGCGTGTTCTTCACCTTGGAGTCTGAGCAAAGCCACCCATGCAAACCACAGTACAAGACAGGAGGTGAGAAATGCCCCCTCCTTCCAGAGGGATCAAGCAGGAGCTGTTGAGCACCACGGCTTACATCAATGATCCTGACCATGCCCAGCCCTCCCAAAAAGGCTTTCCTTGTCCACAGTGACATGGAGCACACTATTGGAGCCATTGCTTGTCTAGAGAGATCATGCTCCACTGGCAGCAGCAGTGATGCAGTAGTGAAGAGATTTCTTCACAGACCTTAAGTTCATGCTGTGTAACTCAGACAGTGCGCTGAGGGGACAGCATTATGGATCTGAACTGGACATCCTGTCTTTTGAACTAATAACCTGGAGGAGAAATGGTGATAAAAATGAACCCTCCCAGCTTTTTCAGCCATTTGGGAACTGTACAGAGACAGGAAATACTTCAACACAGAGGGACAAATCTTGTGAGGGATATGTGGTCTGATGTTGCAGTTACCTCCTCCTTTTGGAGGCATTCTACATATATTTATTAATCCATATGCTCTTTCATGTTACACCAGCTGCTGCTGCCGTGGCTGGGTTGAACCAAGCCTGAATGCTTTGAACTCCATGCATAGCAAATCACCCACAGTAATACAGCATGATATGCCATGATAACGCTGATTTAAATTTCCTGTCGTGTTAGCTGTCCAGAATCATCTTAGTGTTATATTAACACTGCCTTTGCATATAAATGGATGAATTTTCTACAAATTTCTTATTTTTTAAGACAACAGAATTAGGCCAATACTGAAGACTTTTGAAAATAGCCTGCCTTCCTGCTTCAAGCCATGTTTTCACCTGCTCTTGTATCTATGAGCACATTCAGAGTAAAATGAGGATATTTAATTTCAGGGAAGCTAATTTATAAACTAAGAGAAACAGCCACCTGGCTACATGGAGGAAGAGCTACAATTCTAATTCAGGCAAAAATTATCACTGAAGGGAGAGACAATACACTCTTTTAAAAAAAGAAAAAACTCTGGCAGGGTGTATGGCCAGACTGTGAGCACAGTGGGAAGAAGAGGGGATGTGCCCTGTGTATGGCTGCAGGACCACATCCTGCTTCCCAGAGGGCAGTTTAACTCAGATGCACCAGAGCACTGACACAACTGCCCTGAGCTGCAGCTGCTTCCAAGTTCAGAGCCAGGAGAGGGAGGGGATTGCTCCACAGATGCAGGCTGGAGTGCACAGATATGGCTAATGACCTCAGGTATTCAGGGCTTCCAAAACTCCTCAACTAGAGTGCCTAGATTTTTTTAAAGGAATTAAAGAAATTCAGAGAATTTCTTTCAGAGAATATAAATTAATGAGGTGACATGTTCGTAACTTTTTGCAGAAAGAAGGGCACCAAGAATTAAAGAAGAAATTAAGGTATCTTCAAAATGAGTTACACTATACACAATCAGGGTGCAGTAAAACTTACACTAGTAAATAACACCACAAAAGAAATTCCATGACCACACACCAACTGTCCAACAAGGATGATGGATCTGAATATTAAATACTAGGCACAGTGATTTCAAAGGTCCCAAAGGAATTTGCCAGTAAATTGAACTTACTAACAACTTACATCTGGAAGAGCCAAGGAAAGCAGGGAGGTATCAGGAGGCTGGAATAGAAACAAGAGGCAGAAGGTGGGAAATTTAGATGGACAAGTTCCAGTAACCTCCTGCCACCATCAAAAGCTCAGGCTGTAGTATACAGTACACAAACCTTACCAACGCTGTTGTCTTCATGGACTCCCCACACATTCACAAAACAAGAAGGCCAACTATGGATGCCATTTCACTCCTGCATTTCAGCTAACATACATCTCTCAAATTAATGTGATTATTTTCAGATGTGAGTGGTGTGCTTCACAGTGCTCAAAGAGAATGACAGAACACAGCAGGGACAGGGAGAAAGCCTCATGGTGTCTGATGGGGACCATGTCAGCTTCCTAAGAAGAACATGCAGTCATGGTCCAGAAGCCACAAAACAATTAACCAAAGCTACACTTGATGCTAAATGTCTAAGTGCTGTAATTGCAGTAATATGGAATATTATTAGGGGGAATTATATGTTCTCTCCATGGGAGCCACTTTACCTCTCTAACCGAATAAATGATGAACAAATTTCTCAGATATTTTATAACAAATATGATTTATTTCTTCCTTGTCCACTGCCTGAATTATTAGCTTTCAACTAGATCCTTCTTTCTCGACAACAGCAGCCAGACTATCCCCTTAAACAGCACCTTACACCCCTTAAAAATGCAGGCAGTGCTCATCTCCTCACACTTGTGCTAGCATTTGGAGGGTTTAAAGGCTTTTCCATTTCCACACTGCAAACAGTCAGTCAATAGCCACATATGCTTTGTGGACAATCCTTTGGATTGTACCTTGGATTATGAAATGATGAAATACTATGGATGATGCCTGGACCAGAGGCTGAACAAAGGAAGCTCACTGTGGGATGATGAAGCAAACAAACCACAAGCTGCATGCCTGCCTGAGCCAAGAATGAGGCATGGCTGCAGCCTCAAAAGCAGCAGATCAGACCTGCAGCACTGGCACAGCAGAGACAAATCCTCTGATCCTCTGGCGCAGTGTGCAGGCCTGAGACAGCACAGATTTAAACCCTTGTCAGAGTTCCCAGCAGCTGAGCTGGACACCAGCAGAGCCAGGCAGGTGGGAAGGGTGGGTCCTCCTGCTGCAGAAATTGCCCAGGTCCTAAAGAAAAGGGAATGCTTTCCCTTTGAGAAATGCTGACCTGACCAAGCCCTGCTTTGTGCTGAGCTGCAAACCCTGCTGGGCCAGGTGCTGCACCCAGGGGCTGAACAGAAGGGATGAGATGCAGCAGGTTGCATTTCCACTGCTAGGAAGCAGGTCTGTCCCAATGCAGAACACAGGAACAGGCACAGGAATGAGGCATTCAGCTGTTGCTCCTTCCTCCACTGGGAAGGTGTTCACTTCTCTGGGCTGCTGAAAAGCTCCTCAGCTGACTCCTCTTGGATGCTCCCCTCTGAGACATTTTTGCCCAGCTTGGAGGGCTGCCCTCACTCCCATGCTCAGGGACCATATATCAGCTTGCTCAAACTCCAGAAATGTAAAACTGAGTGCCCTTCTCTCTTGAAATGGTGACATCATGGTACTAGAGGCTTGTGACTGAAAAAATCCCAATTTAAAAAAATCTACTAGAGCTCACTTCTAGATAAAAAAGAATCCCTGTATACCCCTTCTTGCTTCAACACCAACCCTTTTCAACAAACCCTCACACTCCTATCTATCATAATTGTTTCCTGCAGGATACAGGAAAGGCATTTTAGCTGGTGAAGGAGATGGTAACCATAACAACAGCACCATGACAACTACAAGTGATATCTGAAACATGAAATACAGCAAGAACTTATTACTGATAAATTTGGTCCACAATAAGGATGGCAAAAGCATCAAAGAAGCCGTAGCAGATAGTGCAGGTGCCAACACAAAGAAACACAAGTGTCCCTGGATTAAACTGCATACAGTCCTGCACATCTTAAGATGAGGCATCATGGCAGTCCTGTCTTCTGATCAGGAAACAGAGAAGGCAGTCTCTGCTCAATCCTAGCTGAGATCCCTCCTGTCTTAAGGGAGCTGGAGGGAAGGAAGGAGTGCTTCTGGGAAGCCAGGAAGTTTCCTGGCAGCTCCCACATTTCTCAGTGGAGCTTTTTGTTTCCATGAGAGTCATTGAAACAAAGCCTGAACAAGAACAGGGTTCCTCTCAGGGGAGCATCTCTGAGTCAGACACATTGCATTGAGTTTTCCACCAAGCACAATTGCAAATGGGCACCATGCACTTCAGAGAAGGCACTGCAGTTGGCAGGCTTGTCTGAAACAGGAGGCTCTGCAGTCCTCAGCCAGCAGCTGTCTAAACATCCTGTGCCAAGGCTCTGACTTCAATACTGGCAGAAAAAAGATTCACCAACATTTTGTGGCTACATCAGCTTTTTCACCCCTAGTGCAGAAGGCACATTAAAAGCCACCTTAAACAAACAGCTCCAGCTCCAAGGGCTGAGGCAGATGCAGTTATTTGGGGTATGATCAGACAGGGAAACATTCAAAGGCATGGTCCTCTTCGGGCTTTTCTCAGGGAATTCAGCTTGCTGGTTTGCTACACAGGATTGCTCAGGGTAGGCACACCAAGCAGTGAGTCCTTTCCCAGTTCAAATACTTTGTCACCCTCTGCACAGCTTTTCTCTTCTAAACCCCTTGTTCTTTAAAACACTGCAGTAATCTAACTGGAAAACAAACTCTTCTTCATGGACCACTTCAGAGATTTTTCAGGTCTATACTAAAAGCTTAATGAAATCAACACTCAACAACTCAATCCTTATTTGTACTTTTAGAGTCTGTTTTTTCCTACCAAAATAATTATAAAAGATTTGCCTCATTTATACAAACAATTCTTCAAAAATTAAGAAAGACAGAGGAAACCTCTAGTCTGTGGAGGAGATTTTGAAAGCAAAAGATGATTCAGATTGCACCCAGGAAATCTGACTTCAAAAGAAGAAAATTTTTTTCATATTTCCGTCTTAGCACAATCACTTCAAACCTCAGTAAGGAGACAGTTGAAGATCCATGAAAACACCACAGCTAACCTGGAAGATGGGCTAGATAAGACAAGGGTACTTAAAATACTATTTAAGGAGGAAAATTCTTCATCGGTCAGGGAAGAACTATACAACGTGATACAGCCATGGCAGGCTAGGAAAAACAAGGTAGAACTACGAGAAATCCTCACAAAGATCTCACACTAAAAGCACTGTCAATGCTGCCAACATTGCACAAGTTTGGCCAGCTAAAACCTTGGCTGGCTAATAGAAATGAATACTGAGTGCTTGGTTCTCTCCCCACTGCCATTTCCAGAATAACTTTCAGCATTTATAAACAGCTGAGACAAAGCCATCATCTTTTTATTTATTGCACAGATAGAGAAAGCAGCTACAGCATACACTACACAGGACAATCATCTAATTCTCACCCTCATGTTTTCAAACCTGTTTTTTTGAAGTGTCAGGCAGTTTGGGTGTTTGCCACAGACCCTGCAAACAGGCCACACAGCTATGTGACTCTTGCTCTCAAGCTACAATTGATCAGCACTTCTATTTGGACAGGGGCTGGTAAAGGTAACCCACAAAAAAGACTGGAGTGAGAATCATAAGGGCTTGCCATCCCCACACTGACCTTACCAAGACACATTGATTTGATGTTGCATCTCTTTTCTCAAGAGATTCCAGCATGGATGACAACATGAATGACAGCTCACATCAGGCAGTGAGGAATTAACCAATTATGCTAATATCTGACTTGCATATTCTCCACATAGGACAGGTCTATGCTCTTGCCAGCTGCAGGTGAGCTGCTCTTCATGCAGGTGAGGCAAACTGGCCCATTCAGCAGAGGTCATATAAACTGGCCTGCTAAGCAAAGACATGCACAACAAAATCTCATTTATCCAGAATAAAGCTCTTTAACTACTCTGGTACATCTTTGCCTTCTCTGCACACATAACTTATTAACACGACCCTCATTTCTTCTGGTTTCACCAAGATCTCATCAAGCATGACACATTTACTCATGATCTTTACTTCATTCAGTGAGCTTTTAATTATAAAAAAATAAATGCTGCCTCTATAAATGCGTCTGCACATTTTGATTTTTCAAAGATCTTACCTACCCTTGAAAAACTAATTCCACCCCTGCTACAACACAATCTCCAAAAAAACCCAGATACTATCTTTAGGAACATCACCTGTCAGTTACTACAAATGGTAAAACATATGTCCTGGACTAATTTCTGGCAGATTTTTCCCTCTAAATACATGCAGGGGAACCAGCCTACAGCAGAATTCTGCAACACAGCTCTCTGCGCACTCTCCAAGGCCATGAACCCAAAAGGAGATCCAGGAATGGAGTTCCTGATCCAGCTGCCATCCTAACATAATTCTGTCCTTCCATATGCTGAATTAAAGGAAAATAGTCAATTGTTCTATAACTGAACAAGCACCACAGAGAGGATGATGCTAAAATGAAGTATGAAGGGGATAACAGGAAAGGATCTTCAAGCTGCTCCAGCTTGTTGGGGTAAAAATTCTTTCTTGTGTGAAAGAAGTTGCCTCCCGAAGTTAAGGGCATTCTCTTGCTGAGAGTGCTTTGAGCTTCTCTCCCTAACATTCAGACACACCAGGCAATCATGCCAGGCACACAGTCAAGTAAAAGCATCACACTGTCTACCAGAGACATTGTTTATTCATGCTGAAAAAGAGCACTAGGCAAAAGAAAGCTGGTGCTCAGGTCCCTCCACCCAGACTCACTTCAGCAGCTCTGATTCTCAGTTTCATGGTCAGGAACCCTTAAAGGGCCCAGGAAGGCATTACAGCCAGCAACAGTCAAAGCTTTTAGCTGCAGCACAAAGCTCCTAACTCTAAATAAATAAATAGAAATAAGGAGACAAAGCAGTGGAAAACTGATTGGGAAAGAGGTTATTCACAAATTCCGCTTCTTTCTATATTTGTAACAAACTTGGCAGAGATTAGCTAGTGCTAGAATTTTCTCTCCTAGGGAATGCCTGAGTAGTGCTTGTTGTACGGCAAAACCTTGGTCAGAAGGTAAGATTATTTCACTCCTTCATACTATTTTTTAACTAATGATGTTACAAATACAGAAGTTATTTTAAATATACCCTCATACTTATATGACTTAAAAAATGCTGTCCACCCACTCAGCCACCCACTTGTATGACCAATGACTGTATACCTCGGTAAATAAAATAATCTCTCCGGTCTCAAAATGAGAACACCCAGAAATCTTATGTGCTCTACATGCTCTAGACAGTAAAACCACAATATTTGGGATATAGTTTTATCATGTGGTAGGTTTACCCTGACAAATCTTTACTCAACCAAGCTACAAAAGAAAATAAAGCAGGCAGTCACCCTCTAGCCTGTTCAGGCAAAGAGACAAGAGGGCATGGAGGACAGAGACAGTATTGAAGGAACTTGGAGCCACAGGAACTGATTTTGCAGCTCTCACTTTCAGAGGAAGGTTTTTCTTCCAAAGTACTTCAATTAAGCTCTTGGACTGTGCACTGAAAGAGAAGTATATATGCCTCAGCCTGTACTTTAATTACAGTGATATTTAAAAAGTTTAATTGTGTTTCTGAACTTAGCAAATTAAGGTATCTAAAGCATGAACAGGGCCCAAGTCACTGAGTCACTCAGCCTTTCTGAAATCTCAATTGCAGGATTTTCTATCACAGCAAAGACCTATTCCAGAGACTCACTGCCTCCCTAAACTCCTGTGGGTGTGTGCAACTACCTAAATCCTGCTACAGGTTGAGTTTAACCTTGTTCTGCTGCCACCCCTTTTCTTACCACCCAGTGCCAAGGAACTTATGAATGTTAGGTCAGTGGGATGCTCCTGGGGTAAGATGAAGAGTGAATGAGTTTGTGTGAGGTATGAAACAAGCCCAGGGCCAAGGAGGAGGGAAAGCTAAGAAAGTTGCATTGGATGAAGAAACAGCCTGTCAAGAATGGTAAGATGTGACTGAGGAACACATTCACTGAGGAAAAGGCCTGGAAAAACCCCAAGCCACGGGGCAGAGTGTGTGCTGTTTTAATACAGAGAGGCAGGCAGTGGAGGGAGGAAAGCTAAGTTAATCTCCAATCAAACCATCCAGCTGGACTCCTGCCACGAGCAGTGGCCAGCACAAACTGCTCCACGTGAAGAAGCAAGGAGCTCCACAGAGCTTGGGCCAAACATCTGCATTGTCCCAGTGCAGCCCCTACCAAGTGACAGTTCTGGTGATTTCCATCAGAGCCAGGTGCCCTCATGTCCACAAGGATCCACATCACCACACTCTTTCCAATACTGAGCACTACACACAGGAGGTACCCTCAGGGTGACAAGGACAATAGCCAATCTGTGTCACTCCATGGACTGCAGTCAGAGATTTCCACCAAAAGGCCAAGAAGACACAAAAAAAGCACAACAGGTCCAATGGGTCATGCAGAGCACTGATGGACACAATATTCACACGTGCTCAAGGGCTTCTGATGTCTTTTTTGAAAGGTACCCAGGATCCAGCCTGGATCATGGATTCATCTTGAATTTCTCTGTACATTTCCTTTTGCAAAGTCTGTCAGCAGCACTAATGCCAGTGTTTGTTTAGGCTGCCTGAAAACATTAATTATTAATCACAAATGAAATAAAGTAGACCTGGAAAAGGTACAGAGAGCTCAACAAGGATGATAAAAGACCTAGAGAAGCTTTTGTGAAAGGAATGACTTTCACATGCTAACTCTTCATCTTGGGAAAGAAGGGAATGGGATAAATGTTTACAAAAACACACACAAGTGTGCACAGAGAAGATAAGCAGAGAAAACAAACAATCCTCTCTCCACAGAGCTACAATGCATCAAACGGAACTCACTGGTGACGGGCTCCCTGCAAAAAAAAAATAAAAAAAATACAGTAGTGATTCTTCCCACTTTATGGAATTAAACTGTGCAGCAGGTGGTGCATAATGGAATTTTACATAGGTTCAAAAGCAAACTGCTAAATTTTCCTTTCATTGTTTTTACCCATAGTTACTCAGTCTGAGAATCTCTTTTTTGGGAAAGCAATGTTTTTACCACATAAATAATATGTAGGTCTAATGTGGATTAGCAGCTTTGTTTGCTTTTTTAATATTGACATTAAATAATTGAGCAGTTTTCATTTTTGAAGGCCATTAAGTGTGATGAAATGTCACATCCCCTCATGGAGCATCAAAATGTTTAACAACTTGTAAAGAAAAAAACACTTTATGATATAGACTATTGCTCTGCAAATGAAAAGCACCTATTGATCAGGCAGGCTCTAGCAAATGAGCAGCTTTGTTGCTCTGCTAAGTTCTGAACTGAAACAAGATTAATCCCAGCTTTCCCTCTGCGGATGCAGCAAAAGAGGTTCTGCAGACCATGCATTGCTACTTGCATGGAGCTGGTTCACTACATGAAGAAAGGGGGTGCCCATTTTCAACTCATTCTGTGGAATCAACTTGATCACCTCATGTTAAAAAATCTACAGGCAGCACTGAGGTGACTACAGCAACACAGAGGTAAGTATCAGGTGAGGGACATCACCAGGAAGATCAGCTGAGAAAAATGCTCTGTGGCAGGGGTGCTACTGAAGAGGAACAGCACACGAGCAACAAGACAAATGGCCCTTTAGAAGGACCTGGTTCTGCATCCAGAGCCACTACTTTTAAGAGGTCTGATGAGACAGCGTGTATAAATGTTTTATAGCTGAGAGGCTCAAAGCTCCAACAGTGTAAGCAAAATCGTGTACATCTTCTTTTTCATGTAGGGCAAGCAGTCTGAAACACATGTCCCACCAATGACCTCGACTCTGACCCAGAGGGGCTGTCTCTGGTTGAAAAGATGATTCATTCACTCTGCTAGAAGGGCTGAATGAATAGGCAGTATTCAGACTGCAGAACACTTATCACTTGGGATTCCCTCAAAATTTAGGTCTGACATGACTGGGTCAGTAACCACGAGCTTTTGTTCCCAGCTCCTTGAACAGAAATGTCTCCTTGCATTCTTCAGTGGTTCCCACAAATCAGGTCGATTTTTATGGCTTGCTAATTATTACTGCTAGACTTCTTCAGGGCTTCAAGATGAAAAGTACTGTATTTCTGAAAGCTCAGGGCACAAAACTTACAGAATAAATCACTATCTATCAGGCAGCAACAAAATCCAGCCATGGCAGCCACTTGAATATACACATCTGGGTAGTGCTTAACTTTACTTGTTTAGGAATAGAAAATTTTGTTCTGCTTTTGTTGATAGAGCATACTAAAAACTGCCGATAATGCAAAAGGAGAGAAACAAGTAACTGTCACAAATCAGACTTTGTCTAGAGGTGCATCAACATCTATCACACTTACAGAGCTATCTGAAATGCCAATAAGGTTGCAGTTACACCTCAGGAGTCGAGCTGTGAAAAGAAAACTGCATATTCCTAACCAGGTCTCCTGCATATATAGGCTACTGCCTAGTTCAAGAAATATATTTTATTCTTCCCATTCCCTCTGTCTAGATTATCTCAGTATCTTCTGCACCAGCTGCCCAGCCATTGCCCCATGGGCTTCAGTCCAAGGGGAAAAGGCTGGGCAGCTGGTGCACTGGATACTGCAGGGCCCATGCATGTTTGCTGACCAGCCTGCAGCTTCCAGCATTGCAGACATTGTGGGTATTACCCTTCCCACACCAACGTCCACTTCCAGGTCCTCTCCTGCAGGTTTCATTCCAAGCAGCAGTTTCCCATCCCTTTTTTAACTTCCACTTTTCCTTCCCAGACTTCTAAGCCATTCAGCCCCTCTCTCCAACCTGCCTCTATTGCATTGCTTTCCCATCCTCACCTTTCCAAGCTGTCTCTCCTGCCCTTCACTCCCTGCTTCCACAAGTTCTTGGCCATGTTTCCTAACTTTGGTTTCCCCTAATTTTTCAAGCATATACTTTCTTCTCCTCTTCCACAGATTATAAGGGAAGAGTCAGTTTGAACTCTGGAAGTTCAGTGGGAATGTTTTTGGACTCTCTGGGCCCCTCTTGCTGAGAGTAATGTTCATTTCTCCTGTTGTGGATTCTATAATCTTTGGTCTCTTCCTCTGGCACTGCCACCACAAAGTGTCTGAGCCACAGCTGCTACCCAGGTCCTGGCCATCCAAAGGGGCACAACATGCAAATGCCTCCCCCTCATCTCCCAGAGAGCCAGTGCTGAATAACAGGCAGCAAGATACTTGTCCAGATCCAGCCTCAAAGGCACAAAATTACCTGAATTTACTCAGCCTGAGCCCTGAGATGAGGTTTGTCCTGGGCACTGTCAAAAAGTCATACTGAGGCTCCTAACAGCCTGTGCAACAGATCCCATGCAGAACATCACAACACCTTTTTCTGAAATCCAGAAAACGAACCTGCCTCACCTCCAAAAATTATCAGAAGCAATAAACCACCATTGCTTTCTCTGCATCTAGACTTGCACCATGTGAAACAAAAGACCCTCCCCATCAAATGTTGGATACCCCTTCAAAACTGAGAATAGAGCTGTGAATAAACAGGCAGTAAATTCAGTAAGATACAAACTAACTGCACCTGTGCCAATGTGTCCCTCCTGAGTCTCACTCCTCTTGGCCCCTCTATGGACACAGGAGAAGATGTGCCTCAGCACACAGCCCATGTCCAGCCCTACACCAACCTCTGAAACACCCCTACAGCCATGAAAATGCAGATGAAGACACAGGTCAGGGATAGAGACTTCCTGATCAATTCACTGATTGTCACAGTTCCCTCCCACCCCACATCTGATGTCTGCACTTTATTAGGCTGATGTGGCATTTGAAGGCATTTTTCCAGGGTAGAGGATTGAAGTATTTTCCAGCATCACTGGGTACCCTATATATGCACTGTCAAAGACCAAAAAATTATGAAAAAACTCCCCCCCCCTTTTTTTTTTTTACAGAGTACTTACATATTATAAAAAGAATGGCTTTGCTGCTGTACTTTTAGCTGTTATCAGTTTGAAATACTTTACATGAGTGGGGCTGCAGCACAAACTAGAATAATGAAATCCTAAAAGCTCCTTTTCCTGAAGCACTGCTAGGATCAAACCCTACTGTGTGCATGCCAATTGGCAAAGATTTTCAGAGAAGGTTTACTCTGGTGCTTTGTCAGTGTTCCTCTGTGAATATTAAAAAAAAAAAGTCAGGAGATTTTTCCTCAAGCAAATTTTTGCAGTCCTCAAGACATTTCAATTTTCTTTCAAATTTCTGGTCAGTTTAGAGGTCTTTACTTGTGAAGCGCATATTATTGTTAACATCAGGGTAATACAGACTACAATATCCACTTCATTATATTTGACATAAAGCCCAAGATCAGCAACAACAAAAAAAAATTAAAATGGTTTGATGGTTCAGACATCAACCATTCAAATGATATGCTGCTCTGGAGAATGCAGGGCACTTCACTTTGTTGTACAGCTTCCAAGGATTCTGGAAGTTTTGCTCATAACCACCTGCAGCTTCTGAAATGCAGGGGGTACTCTTCCTTTAGCTACAGCAAGGAACTGCTAAGGTATGCTTTTAAATAGAATGTTTCTATCAATACTAAATGAACACAAAGGTGACAGGAAGTTACTGTTTAATCAGTTCTCTCCATATAGTTAATATTTCATTGCTCCTTTGTTCCCTAGCATGAAACCCAACACAGCTCTATTTTCTTTGGCTCCTGACCTTTTACTGCTTTTTCTACTGATTTACCTGTTCAAAACCCCAGGAGGCTTTAATGTGAAAGCCTGTCAAAGACAACAGGAAGATTTATGGACACTGTCCAGAGCTCTCCTTATCACACCAGAACAATCTTCTGCAGCCAGAAAGGCACAGAAGGAGCTCACATTAGAGATGATCAGTGCAGCATTCATAGTCTTCTGCTCAAACTCCCAGCCCAGTTCTCAGCCAATGGTATAAAAAATAGTCAGGGAAAATATTCTAAAGACATGGAACAAGAACACCTCTTCTTAAAATCTAGATAAACTCATTGCAATCTAAATCCCAACATTCATTTTTCCATTTTGGCAACTACCAAACAAGACACATGATCATAAGAACAGGGTCAGCAGCAAAGCTCAGTGCTATAGCCATGGTATAGAATATACATTAAGGCCCCTGAACATCTCCATCTCTGCAAATCATTGTGAAATGCTAATGCAAAGCCAAATTAGGTACAAAAGGGCAGAACTGGACTTCTATACAATAAAATGAATAGCCAGTCCCCTGGAAGGAAGAAGTCTAAGCATTGAACATGTTCTTGAGCAGGAGGAAGAACCAAGCAGTCCAACCTTGTGGCAAAACAGATCAATACCTGTGTGGAAAGCCAGGGAGACAAGGAACTTTCTTCTCATAGCCAAAATGCCTCAATCCTTACCCAATCCCTAACTGCAGCATTCTGTCTTACTGGCAATCCTGGTGTGTCTGAAAATCCTACTTGCAACACTTTTCTGAAGGTGTGGGCTTGGTCCTACCAACAGAGCCAGGTATGTCTGCTGGGAAATCACCAACATGCATCGACAATCCCTGACATACAGCTCCTGAGACCAGGATGTAATTCTTCTGCCAATAAGCTAGGCAAGGATATTTGGGGTATTACAACGTTAAATCCTTCAATCCTTTGCTGTTCATGTCCTGTAAGCAGACTGTAATAAAAAAAAATTTAAAAAACCCACCAAAAAAAAAAAAAACCAAAAAACAAAAAACAAGAAAAAAAAAAAAAAAACCAAAAAAAACACCCCCACAAACCACTAAAAGCACCACACCACAAAAAATGGAACTTCATGTCTTTAAGAGCTGGAAATACCCAGTACATTTTCTCACTGTGAATCAAGGGGATTTTTTCCCTCAGCAGCTAAGAGTGAGCTGTATCTTAAATTTTCTAACATCCCCACAAGATTACTGACCTGCATTACCTTGGTTACTGCCTATTTGCAGGACTGCAAATACATGGCACTATAAAATGACTGTGTGCAATACAGCATCAAACAACACATTTACATCACACTAGCAAAGCACTAGACAAAACCAGCTGAATTCCATGAGTTAGCATGTTTTAGTCATGTAGTGTTCCCAAGATCAATTCATTAACAGGAGGTTAGGCACTCAGATCCTTCATGATTTCATTTTAACCCCTTCTTTCTGCTTTTCTCTGCATCTTTTCCTACATGTAGACATAACTCCATACAGAATTCCACAGTTTCTCAAGGATTTTCATGTGTGCTTTGATGAGGGGCACATGTTTACAATGTTTGAGTCAAAACATCAGTCAATAAAACTGCCTCCCTCAGGAATTACAAATATGGCATAACCGTGATGCCAGAATACATCTAAAAGAATAAAATAACAATGTAAGGAGTACATTACACACTGCTTTAATTGCACTCTCTTTACAGAAAGAACAACAATGGAATCTGGTAAAAAGATGATGAATGTTTTCTGCATTTAGCAGCACCTGCTTCCATTTTACTTCCCTTGTCATCTCTGCACCAGAAACCCTGAAATAACCAGCATCACTGCAGTTGTAATGACTTGAACACCCACCTCAATCACATACAGAAAAAAGCCTAATTTTGTAGGCTTTGGTGCTTTTAAATTATGGTTGTTACCATGAGAACTCGATTAAAATGCCACCCACAAGCTTGCAGGAAGGGGGTGAAAACAACAACAAAACAAGAAAAAATAAAATAATAAAAAATATATATTTTTAATCAGTGGTAATACACTTGCTGCATTGCAGCATTCTCAAGCTCCCCAGCCTTCTGCAGTACGAGGCAGCAGAGACACCCAGAGAGATATATTTTGCTGAATACTTTATTCAGGAAAAAATGTAGCTGACAGTTTGGTTGTTGTCCAGTAGTTTTATACAATATTCCATTCAAGGAAGCACACATACATGTTCTGCACCATGATGCAAGGTTTGATTTGAAAACCAGACCTTTACGTATATGTTAAATGTGAGGGCAACTCTGACAGCCACCCAGCATAAAAAGGGGTTTTGCTGATATCTGAGATAAATCAAAGCTATGAAACCCTCTGCTTTCCCCTTCATCCTACCAATCTGTTAACTTCATAAATTTATGCTGATTTTTATGAATATTTACTTCTAGAGACTCAAGTAACAGCACTGTATCCTCTAGGCTTCTTGGGTTTTTTTTTCTTTTTAATTTACAGCCTCACATTTGGACTAATGGACATGGATGCTGCATTCCTGCAGTCTGACCAGGAGCCAAAGTTTGCACCCCAAGCCTTCAACCATGCAAAATCAGATCATTAAACTATGGCCAAAAACAAAAGCCAGCCACAAAACACACCAAGAAGCTTGGTCAGCAGTGTGTGTGTGTTAAATGCCACAACAGATGCAGACTTAGGGCAGGCAAGGAGGAAGAGTTTCACACCTCTGATCACAGCTTCCTAGCCATTTACTCAAAGGGAGTCATGCCACAGAGCCCTCTCTTAGAAGACATATCTACTCCTCTAGAGGGGGGAAACGATTGCTATTGTAATTAAGGGACCAGCCAAACTCTATCTCATTGAAGGTGAGAACAGAATGAATTTCCCAGTGAAAGATCAATCACCCTCTCCACAACACTGTCCATACTGGAGAATTAGGCATCCTTTAGGCTTCAAAAGCAGCAGCTCCATGAGGAAAAATCTTTCAGCCAGAGAGAAAGATGGCATGAACATGAACTATGCCAGAACTCTTGATACCACCCTCTCAAAAGGAAAACATATTGAGTTGAAACAAGGGGATAAAATAGACCTTTGATACAGCTTCAGTGGAGCAGGCAGCTCTCCCAGTCCTTTACTTACACCTTTACACAACATTAATAGTTGCTCTCTCCATTTTGATGCGTAAAGTGTGCACTTGCAGCTGTACTTTCACCTGACATGAGTTAAGCATTGCAGATGATAAAGGGTTCCACCAGAGGAGGGAACAAACCCAGGCACCAGCAGCAGGGGACACCCTAAAAGATGGAGATCCAAACTGCACAGGAAGATTGTACCACCTAGGCTGGGGGAGGCACAAACATCTTCCAGTAAAACCAGAGGATCTCAGTTAAAAAAAAAATACAAGTGCATTTGCCTGAACTTAGGACATCAGATGTGGAGAGTGTCATAGCCCCCACCAGGCAAGATCCTAAAAGAGACTTTTTAGATCAATGTCAGTCATTTTTGGGGGAAGAATTCCAAGGAGCATCTATCACAGGTAATTTCGTTGAGGTCAAGAGAACTACTTGACTTAACCCACATCCAAATCTGCACCCACTGACTGCCAGGAGTTTCCATGTCAACCCCTTCCTGCTCCTGCACATGTACAGAACTGACCCCACCAACCTCCATGGGCTGTACACCACACAGGCAAAGCACCAGCAAAGCTTGACCCTGTACACTCAGACCATGGGCATATTAAACTGGAGGGTGAGACATGGTGCAAAGAGATGTGAGAAGAGGGCTGAGCTGATGACAGAACAATCAGAAGGAAATTAGCCATGGGTCTTTGCAACCCACTTTCATGCTGATGACCCACAACACAGTGTCTGTGCCAGTTTAGGCCAGCAGGACCAGCTCAGAGAGCCCCTTGGCTCAACGGCATCATTTTATATTGCTTTTCCTCCTCTCATTCTCTCTTTCTGCTAGTTGCAGTGACTCTGGGATCATGCCCCCATAGAGTTGCAAATAAGAGAAGAATAATGCTTATGATCATCCAAACCTCCCACTGACAAAAAAAACGTTCTGTAAAAGAAAAAAGCCTGACTTATCCTTCATAGGCATGGATTTACCAGAAGATTAGTAACATTAGAAACTTTAAATGAAGAGATTTCCCTCTTATTATCTATAGACTGCTAAGACCATGATTGTCTCACCTCTTTTATGGATTATTGTTAATTTATTATTTTCTGCTAATCTGTCTTCCCCCATTAGGCATTACCTGCACAGAATTTACTAAAGTTGATCAAGGGATGAGAGAATTTCATGCACCAATGGAAGTGCCTTCAAGGTTATTTCACTCAAAAAGAGGTTTTCTTCCTTATAAAATTGTGGTGTAATATTTATTTATTTATTTATTTATACAATCACAAGGATCTTTAGAAAGCAGAGCAGTTTTATGGTAAGGCACTGAAGTCTAAGATTAGAATTAGGACTGCTGCTCCCCTGGCACTATTACCTTGAATTTATGAATAAACAAGCCCATGCCTGAGTTCTCCCAGCTGTAAAACATACATTATGATATTCACACGGTGTGTAACATGCCTATTTATGCTGCAAACCCTTCAGGGCAAGGGCTGTCTCTTCCACATGTGCAAGGATGCTCTGGCTCCCAACAAAAGCCTTTGGATGCAGGTTTCAGAAAGTTTTGCTCAAGGAAGGGCATTTATCAGACACAGCATCTACCTGAAGGCAGCATGACAAACTTGAAGCCACAAAGAGGAGACTCAGGAGGAAGGGCTGCGACACTGGCCGCTGACACCAGAGGCTGAGAGTCCTCCAGAGCACACCTGGGGCACAGCTCTGGGGACAGAGACTGCCCTGAGCTCTGGCTGTCAAACAGCTCCAGTCCCTGGGCGCCTCAAAGCTCAGCTCAGGCCTCTGGTGCTGCCGAAAGGGAACTTGATCCCTTAAAAAGCTTCATCATCAGCCAGGACTGACGGAACAGCCGCAGTTTAAAATTTGGATGTGAAGTCTCTGATGAAGGTTGCAGTCTACAAACCACATTAAGCAGTCCCTGCTGTTGGTATTATCATAAAAACAAACAAAAATGCAGATTCTTATTTCAACTCCATAGGGCTGCTGGCCTGACCAACTGGCTTAGAAGTCTCTAAATGACTTCTTTCACAGATACTCCACAGCACTTCCCACTTCTTTCCTCCAGGAATCTATATAAAGCTTGCTGTATTTCTTCTTCTGATGGATGCTCATTTCTAAAAATACTTGTACAAAGAACTGTCTTTGGTAGGAATTAAAAATGTGACACAATACAGCACCAGAATTCATTTAAGAAAACATAAAGCACAAGTCCCCGATACCAATCTGCCACCATATATACATAATAGGTCCTCCAGATTTCTCCTTGATGTTAAACCAGAATTGTAAACTGCCTGGTTGATTCTGCCTATCACCTCAGCTGAAGATACTCCTTAATTCTCTTACACTACTTGCACTCCTGTTCTCTGTCTTTGCCTGTCTGCTGTGTCTGTCCACACTTGCAATCGTCAATCACACTGGCCAGTTTCTACCATCTTTGACAGAAGATTCAGAGCTCCTACCTACCACAGCAGGAAATCCACAGATGGATAAAAGAGACGATAAATGCCTCTACAGAGGGAAAAAAAAGAGAAGAGCTCAGACTGTATTTCTCCTGTCCGGCAGCATCCTGGTGCTCTGCTCAGTAGATGTGGAGCTCACATGCAGCCACAGCATATACCCTTTAAATTAACTGTGTAAGCACAGACAGGTTAAGGATGAAACAGGTGCTGGTTAACCTACAGTGAGAGAGGGAAGTCACTGCAGAGAAGACATAGAAAGTTGCTGAGAAAATGTAAAGTGAGTCAGGAAATCCCAAAGGTCCAGGGAGTAAACGGAGATAACTCAGTGAAGAACGAGGAAAAACAACACAGGTAAGGAAAAGTGGGTATGAAAGGAATAATCAAATGCTAGGAATCTGAAAGATCACAGTAAAGTGTGCAAATCTTCCACAGGGAACCAGCAAGATGAGAAAACTAGTGGTACATGGTACCACAGGAAGGGAACACAGGGCCTGGAGAGGTGGGGTAGAGACTGTCTGTAGAGTAGTGATAAACATCACAAGCTCTAAGCAGAGAGCCAACACCGGATGCCACCCACACTGACAAATAATACCTATTATTTTTATTTTAAAGAACAGTTCAATTGGAAACACCATTTTCAGCACTGAGCTGAACTCAAACAAAGAGAAAGCCCTGACTTCAGGCATCTCAAAGTACAGATTTGCTCTGGAAGGTCTAAATACATTTCAGACTGCAAGAGAAGGCACTTTCATGACTTGACCAAATCTTCCTCACTCAGGCCAGAAAGAAATAGGTTTTCTCATCTTTATTTGATGGTTTTATTGATAGCTGGAAGCCAGTTATCTCAACCTAGGGGAAAAAAGGGGCAGCAGGGCAGTTTAATTCTGTTCTAAGGCCAACATTTACAATAGTTTTAAATGGAGCTGAATTATTTTGTCCATTTCTGTTATTGCTACAGTGAACAATACACAGAAATAGAGCTGCATTACTAACTAGACTTTTGCTGTATTAGAGAAAACAACATTCCCAGTAGAAAACATACTAAAACAGCAGAGACAAACGAGAGGTGAAGCTGACCTCTTCTGTTTCACAACTCACTATACACTGGATTTTAAATTGAAACATCCCCCAAGTAAAATAGGATTTGATCCCTTGTAGGCTGCATATCCTATGAGGTTACAATTTCCCAGCATGAACTATGGAATCTCTAAAGTACTCATTACACTGGCAAATATGGTCTCACCAGTGTGTCCTTTCTGGCTGCTTAATGCTCCACGCCTCTATGGAGATTTGACTGTAAGTTCCTTGGGGTCTGGAACAATGCTGCTGTTTGAGCACACAGCATCTAACACAACAGTGATCTAATCCAGACTTGGACACCTAGTTACTAATATTATGATAGCTACAGCAATGAATCATGTAGCATTAAGAACAATCACAGCAAAAGCTGTTGTACACAGTATCTAGTTCCCAGGCATGCCACCATTAACCTTAGACTCAAAATCCTGTTGTGTCTAATTCTGTTTTCAGTACAGAGTGGATGTTCTAATGATTTTTAGCCGCCAAACTGATGCAAGAGTAACCGTATAACAAAGCAAAACCATTTTTCTTACCCCAAAAGTTACAACTGAAATAAGAATACCAGGGAGCTGTTACTAAGAGTATGCTGCAGGAAACCCACAGAGATATGGGTATGGGCAACGTTAGGAATTATGGAAAGAATAGGAAATTAGTAATTGAAGCAGGACTCCTGATCACAGTGCCTTGCAATTTACCCCAGATTTCCCACACAGACATGGCAAAAAGTACAACCACCACCAATCTTACAGTAATGTCCTGAAGTCCTTTGATGAAAAATTCAAGGATGATTCGGAAAATAGCAGAGACAAGCCATGTGAGGATCTCACTTTTCACATCAAGACCTCGCTTAAACATTAATTGCATGGTGTATTACACCCTCCTCCCTGTGTAATTATTCCAGCTGTCCAAAATGTGATGGCTAGAGACTGGACTAAATTATAACTTCCTGCTTCAGAAGGGACCAAAGTCTCAGAGGGATTCAAAATAAGAGGGAAAAAAAAGGACTCATCTTAAGAATGACAACTACAGTATTTTTCGGTCATGATTATGAAAGGTTTTATCAATTGTGCTGGAAAAAACATTGGGCTTCAAACATCTGCTCTTCTTCTAAGTGTCGTTCCTCAATATAATCCAATCCGTGCCTCTCAAACTTCTCTCATGGAGAATGCTCACAGCACTCCCATTATCCCCACTCTCTCTTTCAAAAGCATGTTTACTATCACAACTGCTTAACTACACTTAAAGAAGGCTCAGCTCTGAGTGTCAGGTTGCCTAACGCTGAACTTACAAACTGTATTGCTTAGGAACTGGTGACTTGCATTACAAAGGTGTTTAAGGTATTAAGTGTGAATGGGATCGTTTTCCCCTCAAGTGCTTTGCAGGCAGCACTGACTCGCAGCTCCCCCCTCAGTGAGAGACACAAGCACTTCCCTGCGTGCTGCACCCTTGTCCTGACCAGCCAGAACAAGATGCTCCACAGGAAAGTTCAAGAAAACACGGCAGGAGGACTAAGGTGTTTCTAGACAGCAGCAGGGTTTGCTGTGAAGATGAACAAGGGGCACGTGGTCCATCAGACCACTGGAGGAGACAGGGGATACCAGGCCTTTCTGAGCAGGTGCCCAGACCAGTCACACCTGACAGCTAGTGCAGACATCAGAAGGACAGAGCTGCCCTGCAGTTCCTGTGAAAGAAGGGCTGACGTGCACCACTCTGCAAGGACTTCAGAAAACTGAAACTGTAATTTTTACAAGTGTGAGCAATTTCTTTTCATATAGCTGAAAAGCTATAATCCGTAGCAAGATGATTAGTTTTCAAAAGGATGTTCACAGCAAAATTTCAACTGCCTTTAGAAGATATGAGCTTCTATTCCATGGTGTTTTCTTTCCCTCCACGTCATCCAGGGGACAAAACTCACAGTTGTGAGAATTCAGCATTATCACACTGAGCTGGTTCCTGAGCTACAAGAGGGATTACGTTGATTTGACTGCTGGAGATCCAGAAATAACAGCAGTAAGTGTTCACAAAACCAAAATGTAGCTCAGCAACTCACTGTCACTTGCTTAATTTTGCCCATCTATAAAGTCACTTAAGTACTGCACAGAAATGGAAAAGTTCTGTGTTGAGGTTGACTGCTGGTCCTGACAAAGGAATCAAGCATAAGCTGCAACACACAGGACACCTGTTTCCCTTCCTTACCAACTCCTTCCTTGAAATTAAACTTTGTGGCTCTTCACAACAGAAGGGAAAGGGAGGATGACATTTCCTTCTTGTCCTCCCCTCCTGGTCTTTCTGGTCCACCTCTTGCACCCAAAGAGATGGGAAGAGGTTTACTGAAAAGCTGCAGAAAGCCAGGTACCTGTCTGTCAATTTCTGCCTGAATTGCTTTGCTTCTTGGCTGTAAACAGGTTTTATGCATCTACTAGTGACTCAGTCTGCTATATAGGAGTATTACTAACACCACCACTGTCATCATGATTTGACAGTAACAGAGGACATTGTGTCCCTCCCACTGCTTAAGGATCAAATCCTTTCAAAATGTAGCTAATTCTACCTTTGATATTCATAAATACAAGAAACAGATGATTCAAAACAGCTTGTGTTGAAAAGGGGTGCTGGCAAATGAATGAAGGTGCAGGTATTGATGCTAAGTGATAAACGCAAAGGAGGAAATCCCAAAGGCTTGTTTGGTACAAGGACCTTTTGTAAGTTTTACCTGGAAACGAGAAGTTTCTTGCAAGTGGGATTGCAGAACAGCCTGCTGGTTGGTAGGAGACTGTTTTTAAGAGGAAAGCTGATGAAGGAGGAATGGATGCCACACTGACTGTGACAGTAAGTGTGCCAAGAGCCTGCTTCAGCCCCATGTCAGAACCACCCAGGTGGGGATGCCTCATTGCAGCCCTCCCAGTGCTAAGCAGGAGAGACTCAAGCCAACTGCATGGGAAGAGAGAGGACAATGCCAATAATGCCACTAAGCTCCACCTTGCACTTTGCCCACTTGCCAACTTCCCTAGTGCTACAACCATCACTGCAAAAAAACACAACACAAAGTAAGTATAATGAAAAACAAGAACATCTCCAGAATTTTTCACTCTTCCGAAATCAAGCCAATATTTCTTCTGCAGCTACTGCAAGAAACCCTTCTAGTGAGCATCAATTCATATCTCCTTTCTAAAAACTGTTCTAATCATTCCTCACTAACATTCACAGTACGAGAATGCTGCAACTCTTCCAAAGCTGAGTCCTCAGCTCCAAATGCTGCAAACAGGCTGAAATCCAAGCTCAGAGGAATATGAGCTTTATCACCAATTCCTGATACCCTCTGTGCCACTTTCCTGGTTCTGTTACTCCTCCCCCCATCCAGCAGCCCAGCCTTGGGGGATGCTCTTACACAGAGGGCAAACACATCTCCTTTTGCTGAGCCCTCGCCTCCTTTGTCACAACTGTCCCTGTCACACACCTGTGATACATTATTTCCACTGCTAATTCTCACTGTCACTTTTAGTCACACAGAGACAAAGGACACAGGAGAGACAGCAATGCTCACAAGATCTTAGACGTGTATTTTATCTCCTAATCACTCATGTAGTAACCCTGTGCAGAAAATGCTAGTTCTGATGTATTGATCGTTTCTCTCTCTTTTCATTTCAGACTTACCAGCTTCTTAAACTGTCTGTGACCTCTGAGCAGCATCAAGAAACTATGGAGCACTCCATGGATATACTCTTTATTTCAAGAGCAATAATTTAGGTCTGTCAGTTAAGGGTGGGATCTGCAGAGACAATTTAAGCTTTGCACAGCAGACAACTGAGAACTCACTTTATCGCTAGTGGAATATTACCAAGTAGTGAAATGGCAACTGCAATAAAACTGCCTGTTACTTTAAGTCTTGCAGGCTAATTTTATCCTTCATTTAGTACTTGCTCTGCTGCAAGGGTATTCTGAGGCCATGGGAAAATTCCTGAAGCATGCAGGATCACTGCTCATGGTGCCCCTCCTGCCTGGCAGAGGGTGGCAGGAGCCTGCAGGGTGCTGGACTTGCTGGCTGCCTCCAGGAGCAAACAGGAGCCACACAGGAGCAAATGCCAGGGCTGTGGAGGCTCCTGCTCTTCCACAGTTGGAGGCCCAGAAGCTGAATGGCTCCTTCCCAAAGTGCTGGGCTGCCTGTGCTGTACTCCAGGAGGAGGAGTAGCACTGAAATTCTGTAAACAGCAAGAAGCACCTTAATCCTCAGGCACATCAATGTCTCAGGGACAGGAGAGGCTGGCACAAACACACTTTACGTGCCTCCACAGCCCATGTCAGGCCTGTGCTGCCATGGCTTGTGAGACAGAAAAGCTCACATATGGGAAGTCAACTGCCTTGTACTTGCATGCCTGCTTTTTACAGCCTACAAATGCCGAGAGCCAAATTTGATTCTCCATTTCAACTTCCTTCAAGTTCATAAATCCAGGAGAGACTGTATGCAGAAGTAAACTAGGGGCTGGTTGGGAAATTGATAGATTTACAGGCTTATAATATAGCTCAAGTCCAATACCAGCCTTGTACCCAACACATACACACACAAGTGCACATCCATACAAATCTCACACTATTACCTTTCTTTATCCTGTAGTATCAGCTTGCCTTCCTTTAAACCTGTGCTTGATCCTTCCACTTTTCCATTGCTAAGTATCCTGGCAGCCTCAGAAGCCTGGCACTGCCTATTCAAGGAGGATACAGGAGATTGATTTTGCTCACTGCTCAAGTATGATCTCACAGAAGAAATGTGTCCTAAACTGCCATAATCCAGAACCTTCCTTTTTACTAGTAACAAGACAGAGTAGGCACTTTTACCACCTGAATAAAACTTTCATGCTCATGGTATGTGTTCATGCTACTCTTCAAAGGATGCAGAGTCTGAACCTGATATGACAAACCAGAGCAGAGTGCAGGAGCACTGTCACCTCTCTCAGATGCTCTGCCTTTGTACCATCACCATCTTAGGCCCTTTCCACCCAGGCTGTAAGCAGGTTCTTGCTAAGCCAAAAGTGAGACAGATGCTTTGACAATGGATACTATGGCTCCTATCAGATGCAGGAGGCTTTTAAAATAATCCTACTTAAAATACTCCTAATTTTTAAAAGTAGGAATGCTGCAAAAACAAGAAGTAGCCCCAGAAGAATTAAGTGTTGCAGGAGCTAGGGAAGTTTTCTCAAGGCTTCTCTGTTGAAGCAGCCTGCTTGTTAAACTATGCTAACGAGTTAAAAGGTTATCCTTGGGTAGGCAGATTGATAGGATGCTGTGTCTGGTTGTTAAACAAGGGAAACCCTCTTCTCCTATAAAGAAATAGAAAAATATGCTCACTATTTAGTCTCTATGCAACAAATTTAGCATAAAAACTCAACATTGTAAGGGACTATAGAATGTCTCTACATCTTGTGTGTACATTTCTCTCTGAGCCTTTTTCTCTCAGCCTTATTTCCCAAGACTCATTAATTCAGATTCCCTGTTATGTCCAGCCTGCTCTGAGACCACCAAGGAGCTACTCTCTCCCTAGGCCAGCCCTAAAAAAAGCTGGCACTGGCTCCAAAAACCTGTCCATCAGGGAAGGCAAAAGGAGCACAGCACAATTCCAGCCAGACTCCCTCCACTGGAAGAACTGTCAGAGCTGCTATATGCAGAGACTCTACTGCAGGGCAAGCCCAAGCAGGAATGAGGAAAGTGGTTGCTAGAAGGCACAGAGAGTAATGGAAGAAGAGCAAGAGTCCCTCACTGACTTCCCAGTATGACACTTCAAAACAGCTGAAGGTACCAAGACAGGGAACTACCACAATTTCTTCTTTAAACTGTTTTTCTTGCCCAAGTTGCAGCAGAGGGTCATAAGTTTAGCTGGGATAAGTAACAAAGGTTACCACAGATGTTAGTTCCCTTTTTGTGACTCTCTTTAATCAGAGAGAAATGCCTGGGCAGTAAATGTGGTTAGCTTGCTGAAATAGCCTCTGCATGCCCCACCACACATCCTCTCTCCTTTCTCTTAGACCAGAGGACACTGAGGAAAACATCACAGGTGCCAGCAGCAGACAGACACCCAAGTGGCTCCAATCAGGGGGAAAGGGGTCTCCTTACCACATGTCCTTGGGTATCCCCCAAGGATTATGGGGCCAGCTAGTACTATCACCTATATTTAAGGCTGCAGCTTCTCATGGCCAAGACACTTGTGACTTGTCTGACTTTAGTTGTTCAGAAATTAATTCCCTGTGTAGGGTATCTGATCCAAGTAAATGCTTTTGTTTGAGAGTTCACTGTTTTAAAGCTTCAGCAAGAACAGAGCAGACATTCCCAGGAACCAGAGTAGTAAGAAACACAGAACTAAACCAAATAAAAAGAAGGATAGAAGGTAATGACAAAAAGTAAGACGTAAGAATGAAATTAGAGTCACAAAGATGACTAACCTTCAGCTAGAGAGCAGTTCAGGGGATTTTTATTTCCTGGACTGTCATCCTTTGTCACTGAATAAGTCACCTTGTCTGTACCACATCACTGGCATGGGGCTGTGCTACTTAGAGCTTTCCATGGGTTTGCCCAGTTAACATCTAACAAGAACAGAAAGATTTTGCTGCCCTGAAGGGGGAAGGTTTCATATGGTTCTGACAGCAAATAAATTAAAAATTTGAAATTGAATAAATTCCACCTTACAAGCAATAATTAGTTACAGTAAATGAGCTATGTGGAAATGAGGCTCCAGCCAGCATCAACTCTACCAACCCACAGGACAAAGATGAATGTTAAAATAAGCTAATTAAATTTTCTCTGGCTCAGCAGAAAGATCAATGCTCTTGACAGGCAAGGGTTTTCAGCACGTGGCATCCCAGCAGCCCTCTGATGTGTCACCACTGCAACAAAGGGACACCTAGTCAGAAGCAGAGGAGGTGGAACACCCCTCTTGGGAGGGGCCAGCACAGGAGACAGAAGCATTCAACATTAACAGAAGGATGGAGACACCTGCTACTTGTGTGCCAGATGGTGAGATGGCATTTTTACCAAAAACAAACCTAGCTTTGCACTTTCATTATCTATTCTACCACCATTAAACATGTGTCCCAGTAGACTGAACTGAAGCCTCACTCACCTCTCTGTTGAAGGCTGACTGCAATAAAAGTCACTGTAGCCACTAGCAGAATACCAAAAATACCAGACAATCAAAACACAGGTGCCAGAAGTGGGCAGCATTTTTATTGCCCTGGAAATTTGCTTGATTCAGGCTGTTATCACCATTTCCACCTCTTGCTGACAGGGAAGAAAATGAGATGATTCAACAGTTCTTCTGCTAGAGAATAGAAGAGACACCCACCCACACAGAGATGCCCACAATTCCATGTTCAGGGCATTTAAACAAAAAGCAGTAAGTTAACATTTAAGTGCCTGGTCAGAATGTGGCACCGCATATATCATTCGGGTTTTCCACTTCTTATAAGCATCTTCTACTAATCACAATGCAGAATGTATTAGGAAGGGTTAATTTTTGTTTGTATTTCTCCCAAACCCAGTTGCTTGAGGCAGAAATCCAGAAGAACCTGTGCCAGTAAGGAATTATTTGAAATTGGCAGTGTCTTTAGAAAAGCTTTGTGCTCTGATGAAGGGACATGCTGGCTTATTGATACCCCAGAGCCAGGATGGCAGGGGATGGCACTTGGGCTGCTCCAGGCTACACCTTCCACAGGGGACAGGGCACAAAACAGATGAGCTGTTTTTTTCACTCCAAATGGAGTGAAAAATATCTTGTGATTAATATCTTCCATCTTGGATATGGAAACCTAAGTCAGGACACACAAGCTTATCACAATGAAGGAAACTTAAAGTCTTGTCCACAAACACAGCCTGGTAAGTGCATTCAGCACGTTTTCTTTCACAGAAAGAAAGGAAGATCATCTGTTGATGCAGACTAACAAAGGGCTGGACAGTTCTAGGCTGGATGCAGTGTGACCTAGCATCAACAGTCAAGGAAACCTGTTCATTCTGGCTCTGCCATTCATCTGTGGATCAAGGATACTACTTCCTCTGCTGTATCCATTAGGGATTGCCTTTTCTTCTTTTTGGTAAACACTTTGACTTCTACCTACAACAACTGATGGAAAAAAACCAGCGTGCACATACATACACATGCACAACAGAGGACTGAGGTTCCATTTTATGCACAAGGTATCTATACGTGCACTTCATAAATGCACACTTACTCCTACTTCTCCTCTTACAGAACTCTCAAAACTAACAGGATTGATAAATTTATACATTGTACTAATTTTTAAAAAATCTATCTGTCTTTTTCAGGAACTGCTTTACTTTCTCATTTGAGAGTTTGTGTGTGTTCAGATACTTCTGTATAACCTACCCAACAACACACTTGTTCTGCAGAGTCACCTGTAATGAAAACTGCAAGGACTATGTGCATTCTTTTTCTAAGCTGTTCCACTTGTTCTCCTGAGAAAGGAGCTGTGCTGTTATCCTGATGGGTCAGCCCATCCACCTGAGGCCCTGACTGTGCCTTGCAAATATCTATTAGCTTCACCAATCTGCCTGCAGAAATGCACGTTTAAGGTTATAAACTCTTCAGTCTGAGAGCTTGCCTTTTGCTAGATATACCTCAAGAGCAACACACACACTATGATAAAAGCCTAAACTGCCACAAATTACTTTCCTGCTTTTAGTGCTTTGACCAACAATACTGCAAATAGATCCAATCTATGAGCACCAAACCTTTCCCCAGAGCTTCTTCCTTTTACACTACACTCTCTTCCTCCTTCCTACTTTCCATGTACCCCATGCTTGCCACTTGGCAGCAGAGGCTTAAAATAACAGACATTTTTCAAAGGGATGCAAAAAACATATTCTGATTATCTGCTGGGCAGAATTCACTATATATTTATTATTATTCAGTTTCCAAAGTGCTAGGGAATGAAGGTCAAGTATATCTGAACTACAGCTAGGGTTGATGCAGAGAAGAAATATCTTTAAACCACTTCAGCTAAAAGAGGCAAAGCAGAGGCCAGGTTGTGGTGCTGTAAATTACCAACCATCAGCAGAAGTCAGCAGCTTACTGTGGCTGTAAATGTGGCCCTGACATTCAGAAAGGACTGCAATAGATGTTGCCTCAGCTTGAGAATCATGACTGCAGAGCCACACTGACTGATGAAAAACCTGTACTGAGATTTTCACCACCAGTTTAAGTTGGCTTTGGGCAGCACATAACTCAGCACTTCTCTCACTCCTAGAACATGCTGCCTCTGAAAGCCAGCTTATCAGTATGGGCATGTTCCCTTTTGACCAAGCTGATTTAGAAAAGGTTTTACTATCACACATTTATTTATTTCAAAAACTATTGCACTGCATCACAATGACTGGATTACTCCCAACACTTCTCAATTCCCATCGCTTGTCTGGTCACTCGTTTTCACTTAAATATACACACCAAATCTTTCAATTGGTTAAAAGAAATTTTTAAAACCCTGCAAACTGAGAAAGGTCTATTCATGTGGGAAAGCATCTTGGGGTTGCTACTGCCAGTCTAAGCTGCTCACAGTCATGAAGATAGAGGAGACAAAGCCTGGCTTGGTTATGATTGTGAGGAGGAGATGGAGAAGATGAAAAGCTGTCTCAGCCTCCAAGAATCTTGGTTAAGTGGGGCCTGAAATACACAGCACACAGGAGACACTGTTGAATCATTTAGAGAAACCAAGGTTAGCAGTGTCAGCACATCTGGCCTGAGAGGAAACAACCTCCTGATCCTCTTGACGCAGAAGTAACTTGGTAACATTAGTGGCTGCCACTAAGTAAGAATTAAAGAATGGAAACAGAGAAGGACAAGGAAAGCAAAGGATAAAATGAGCATGTCAATATTTTCACAGCTTTCATTCAGCAGCCCAGCTAGAACCCCAAGGGGGTTTGTTTCAGGAACCTCAGAGCAAGTGCTACATTTGATGGAAATATACGGTGTCTGGGTTTTACAAATGGTGTTTCTAATAGTTTATCTGATTTTGTAACTAGCAGGGAAGGAAATCGTTCTGATGACAATTACCACTGAGCCATTGTGTTGTGTTTACTGGCCCAGACCTGTCATTAACACTCCACTTCTCTTAACCATGACTTACTTCCCCTGCAGTTACTCATTGAAGATAGGTCTGGGGGCTGTTTTCCTGGTCTTGTCAAGTTGAATTTTAATACATACTACTTGAAAGATGTACCACCTGCTATTTTATATCTATAATTTTCGTATAATGAGTTCCTATAAATTCTTATGATAGCTTAAGAGACTTGCAAGATGGATTGCTGGCCTACTTTTTTTCTCAGTTGGTCAGCAAAGCTGAGAGTCGCTGAGCTCCTCTTGTCACCTGCTTTGGCCACAGCTCAAGCTGTGTCCCTCCACTGAAGGATCTTACCTCCAGAGGAAAGGCTGTCACAAGGCTCTCACTGCTAGTGAAAATGCTGGCATAGCAATGTCCTACAGTCTCTGCAATCATGCTAGGAGGCCCCAGCTGTTTCAGATACCCATGGAATGTTTGTGTGGGCACAAGCAGCATCTTCACATGCTGGAGAGGAAAATCTCACTACAGATTCTGGACAGGGACTGTCTAATACTCATGTAGCAAAACAGAAACCACCAACCCTACAAGTTGGTACCCAAGAGAAAATACTTATTTACGATCTGGGACTGAGAAATCTTCTACCTGTCAGGGACACGCCTATCAATATCACACACATAGAGGATATGTTTAATATGTTTCTCTACTTTGGTCCAGCACCACAAATAAGAGCTCCCATTGGAAGCTGGAGACTTTTCCATTTGGAACATTAATACTTTACATTCCCCCTACCTCTCAGAGCCAAGACAATGAAAAACACTACTAAGAAGTTTTAAGAAGTTATTAATTTTTTTTTTTCAGTGAACAGCAAAAAAAAAAAAAAAAAAAAAAAAAAAAAAAAAAAAAGCCTACTTCAGAATACAGGTATTGTGTTATATGCATCTTATTAAACTCTGCTTCTAGTCTGTCTTTGGACTTATAGCACAATGTTTTTAAAACAACCCCTGGCCCTGAGTTAGCCTGTGGATGCAAATCCAAGTGTGTTGAAATCAGGCTGTTCCCAGGCAGAGCTCCTGCAATGAATAAAGCCAGGATGTGCAGAGGGCTTTCACTCACGAGCAACAGACACCATCAACAGAGAAAATCAGCCATTGCCTTTCATGTCCTTACAAATGCCTTGACAGCCAACAAAAGATGTTGCAAACCAGCAAGTATAAGAGTCTTTCCCTTAGTCATCACAGTAATTCAGAGGGAGGAAAAAGGTAGGGAGGAGGGGATGGAAGGAGACAGCCTGAGGAGCTGGGATGAAGTGTCAGGACAAAGCATCACAATGAGACTGACAGCTGGCCAGAGCCACTTCAGCTTTGCTAAGCAAGGATTTAAGGATGCTGCACATCTGGACACGCCTGGCATGAGCACACACTGCAGACTGGCCTCAGGTCTGTGCTGCCCCACTCCAGGGACACACTTCATCTCAGCAGCAGTGAGGGCATTTTCTCAGCTGCTGCTGTTGAACCCTGTCCTCCCAGAGCTCCAGGACACTGACCACAGAAGGAAAAGGGCATATGCTGCTCCCTGCTAACTTCATTGTTGCTTTGGCTTCCAGGCTTTCTTGTCCAAAATTAAAGACGTGTTTCCTCTCCCTACAGCATCCAGGACTGTAACACAGCTATAGCCCATGGGTGGAGTGGAGGTGAGCAGACAAGGCAGATGAAACAATCACCTTCCAAAGGAGACAGCACAGGAGCCTTTCTGTTACTGACAGGGCTGGGGCCTCTTATGCCAGTAAGAAATCAAGGACATGTAAGTTTATGAGACAGAGTCAGAAAGCAAGAACTGCTGCACTGGTTTGGGTCCATCCTCTTCCTTGAGTATTCTTTTCTGTTACACCAGTTCTGTTTATCCTGAAGATTTTCCTGTGATATTTCTACCTTTCTACAAGGCAGATAGAAAATTTCCTCACTACATCCTATAACCCAAGAGTCAACCTGGTATATCAGAGATGTGGTAGAAATACGCAATAAGACACAATAAAATCACTTTTTTTTGGCTTGGGATGAGTTTGTTTTTCTTGTCATTCATGAAATACAATTTAAGGGTGTCAATAAAACATAAACGGCATGAAAAAAATATGACCTGAAGACTTCTACCTTGGAGCAAACATAACAGGGGATGCAGTACAGGTTAGCCAGTGTTCCCTACTTTTTCAAAGAATTTTTTCTACCATACTTTGGATTTCTGCTTTTTCTTTCTCCCCAGTTTAGAGCATTACAGCCAAGCAGTACTGTCGCAGTACTGATCCCATCCCATGGCACATTCTGGAAGTTTTACTGGCACTGTTTTGGAAAGAACCACAGGATCATATGAGCTTTGCTCAGGATCATACTGCGAAGCCCATTTCACACACATTCCCATAATACATGCACTTCCTATACACAATACAACTGCTGAGCAAAATCTCCCAGAGGCTTTAAACCTGTTATTTTTTAAGTCACCTCTAAACCACTTATTTTCATTAGCAATCTGGAATGCACAAGTTACCTGTCATAGTGTGAAGGGGAATTAAGTAAAGCAGAGTCTTTCAGTAGTTGAAAACAGCAAGCTTTTTGCTTGCTTTGCTGGGGATTTTCCAGACATCTCCTGCTATAATTTCCAGGCCTGCCTGAAGCTCTGCACTTTGAGAGTCCCTAGAAATGCCCACCACCACTCACAGCACATCCAAGCTAAATCTGAAATACAGCATCACTTGATTTTCTGCTTGACCCAAGTCAATGCTTACAAAAGCAGAGTGTCTCTCCCAGGCCAAGGACTGCTGAAGCAACTACACCTGCCATAAAATTCCTCTTAGCATGCATCCTCCTTTGTGGAAAACTAGTAACCTGCTGATGACTTATGCAAATAAGCATGCTCTGTGCCAGAGACAATATGATACCAGAATCAGGCAGGAAGAGATGTTTCCACTGTGAAACAGGACTCGCCAGCAGTCACATTATCACCCCCAGAACACAAGGATGGCTGGCACCAGCACATCCACATCCAGCCTTGCCCCCTTCAGTATTTTCCCTTCATTCCCCATCTTCTCTCTTGTTCTTGCTCAACAATTAAGAGAGCAAACTCAAGTGACATTTGCCTATCATCAAGCATTTGGTAAGAAATAATGATTTCATTTAAAGATGATTGATACTTACAGAACATGGGTCCCACAAGTGCCACAGCCATGTCAGCCACAGAGGTGTGACAGTAGCAAAATTGTCCAAATAGACTACAGTATGATAATCCTACAGTCCTTAAGAGCCTCAGTTGTTGGATTCCCTATCAAAATCCTCAAGCTCTGACTTTTGTATCTAATAAAGAAAAGAGGAAAATAGTGGCAAAATCTCTTCTCCTGCTGTCCCAGTTTCATGAAAGCCCTTGTCTATTTTCAGTAGAGGTGGGTTCTGCTGATAAGTATTCAGGCACAGATATTTTACATCATGCAGGTAATAAATTTGCAAATAGAAGGTTTGGATTGGGCAGCAAGATGCCATAAAAGAGAATTTCAAGCTGGGGTAGAGGGTCCAAAACAGACTGTGGGTGATCCCTCAGAGGCTGTAAAGCTCAGGCTCAAATCTTCTCTCCAAAACAGGTCTGTAAACAATTTCTAGTCACAAAGTTTATACCATTATACCCAGCAAGTATGTCACTCTACATCTGTGCAATTCATAAGGAGTCTGGAGCCCAGTTCACAGCAGAAATCTTCAGTCTTCTCCATTCTCCTGGGGCACCAGGAACATGCCTTGCCAGGCTCACCCTGCACAGGCTCTGCAGGATGCTTTCCCACACAACCTCCTGCCAATGACCCACACCCTTAGCCAGGCTCAGTGCCTGCCAGCACTAACATTCCATGTCTAGAACACACAGGAACACAGGGCCAGCCTCATGGCTTGGAGCAGCTGGGTTTGGGGCTCATGGGCACTTGCAAGTGCTTCCTGTCATTAATCCATTCTGCCTGTCTGCTCTTACAAGAAATCCTACTTTATTTTCAGGCCTCTTTCCACATAGGATGCAGGCAGCAGGACTGGAACAAAATGTGCCCAGAAATATAGCTAAAGACACAAGCCTTCCTGTAACCACTTGACTGTTAACTTTTCCTTCTCCTATAACATTTTTTTATTAATTACATTACTCTTTTACTTCTAAAAAAAATCCCATAGGCTGGCCTCATCCACATGAGTGGCTATTGGAGTGGCCCCTTCACACTATGGGCACCCTCTCCAGCTCCAGCAGAATCCCAGGCTGACTCCACACCCATGAGCCTTGCTGAAACATAAAGGATTTCAGCAGTCATGCTGCTTTTGAAACATAAATGAGTGTTTCTTCACTGGGCTGCACAAAATCAGGAAGGAATCCCTTGGGTAGATCAGCATGTACTGCACTGATTATCAATGCCCAGAGCTGGCAGAGATCAGCTTGCCAGGTCCCAGACAGTTTCTGAAATGTTTTGTCAATCCAAGCTCAAGATATCAAAAAACCCTAAGCACTTCAGACTAGGTCAAATGAAATGTTTTAGCTATGTTTTACTTGGTTTTTCTCTTTGAGTTTTCCTTCAGAAATTTGAGCTATTCCCAACTGAATTAATTTTTTCTTCCCCTTTCAAAATGTCTAAAAAATGCATTTTTAAATAAGAAAAAAGAGAAGGAATTTTCAGGAACAGGAAGGTTTTGAAACTAATCCTTCCCCAGAAAACAGTATTTCACACATAGATTTTTTTTTTTTTTCTGTTAAAAAAAATGTTTGACTAGACAGACTCTCTTAAGCTCAACTTCCTACTTCATTATCAACTCCAAACCTAATTCTTGGAAACCAAGGCCTTTCTTACTTTCTCCAGAGAAAAGAGAGAATGAACTGAACTAGCTCTCATCTGGGAGATGATTTTGCTGTGAGGACTCTCCCCAGTAATGTATATATTCAAAACACCTGTTTATTTGAAAATTATGTAGTTCCTGGGAAACCAAATGTTCCGTATTTAATATCTTAAGCTATAATTAATAAAAGCCCTATTCAGAAGAATGTATATTACTAAGAAATAGGGCTAGCTGAGGTCAAGCTGAGGCCAGAATGCCCATAAAGAATACACGCTTCCTTATTGAAGTTTAGGGTTTTAGTAAAAATAGGAGTGCTTTCCCTTTAGAGCACTCATTTCAGATAGCTTTGTTTAGTTTAATAAAATACCTCACATCTTTCACAAAGTTTGAAATAACTAGAAGCTGCCAGTAGTGGAAACCCACTATACTGTGAGTTCAGGAGGAAGTATCGTGCTTTTTTCCCCCCCACATACTTAAAAAATAACATAAACTCCTCACTACTTTTGTTACAAGCCAGAAGCTGTGTGGAGGTTCCTGCAGCAGCTCAAGGGCTTGAACTGATACAGAAATCAGTACCATCTCCTCTTTTACAGTGAAGTACTCAGTTTGGCTGTGCTTGTGTGTCTTAGGTTGCAATGCAGGATGCAGCCAGCAGTTTGTGTTCTATTCCCAGCAGGTAAAACCAGGTGGGGCAGTGTTTTTTATGTCTTCCAGGACCCATCCTCCCTCCAGGGGATATCTGCTGTTAATGGGCCATTGAGGCTCACTACATCATCCCATTGGGAAATGCTCCACCCAGGGGGAGCAGCCCAGCATTCCTGCCTGGATAAAAACCTGGGAGTCAGAACAGCAGAGGAGCCTGTTTGCACTGGATTCCCAGAGGAAAACTGGACCCATACCACCACCACTGGACCTTCAGAGGAAAACTACACCCTTCTACAGGATCATTGCTTCAACAGAACCACATCTGTCACTCCAGGAGGACTTAACTGGACTGCTACCAACACAACTGTGTCAGGTTGTATTCTGACTGTCAGTGTTTTCTTTTTTATTTTGTTTGCCTTCTTTTTTGTACTACTACATTTTTAATTTTCCTAGTAAAGAACAGTTATTCCTCCTCCCCTGTCTTTGCCTGAAAGCCCCTTAATTTCAAAATTATAATAATTCAGAGGGAGAGGGTTTACATTCTCCGTTCCAAGGGAGGCTCCTGCCTTCCTTAGCAGATGTCTGTCTTTCCAAACCAAGACACTCTGACAGCTGAGCCTTGGAGCTGCAGAGGAAGTGCCACCCTTCACTGGAGCTTCCCCAGGCTCCAGTGGGAAATTCTGGGTGAAGTCTCATCTTCCCAGCCACTGTGGGTAACACACATCAGACAAAATATGAATCACCATGGCCCGTTAGGTCCACCATCGACCTCACAGGGCACTCAGCTTTTAGATGTGCAAATCTAAAGGCAACTTTTTGCAAACTACAAAGGCTTTGAGTATCAGGTGGCATTCAGTTAATGTGAAAGGCCTTGGTTCCCGCAGGAAGTTTAAGATGGGCCAGTGCACACTGATCTATTGAGGTGTCACCATTTCCAGGATGAGATCCTGCACCTCCCCACAGCTTTGCCTGCAGCCATCCCAGGGCAGGTGGGTATCCTGTGCCACAGGGATTCAGCAAGGCCTGCCTCAGGTCCTGTTTGATGCTGACAATTCCCAACACAGAACTAATTAATAGCTGATAACATTGTGACATCAGACATAGACAAGATGGAGCAGTGAAATAAAAACTGGAGGAAAGTGAAAGGGTCCTGGTCCCCATTGTAATGTCCCCTTTCCTATGAAAATCCTGGTGCCAGTGACTGGACAAAATCAGACAGATTCATCAGGAACACTAATTGCCAGCACTGCAGGAGGCACAAATTATATTGCCAGCCAAAATGCTCCTTCTCCTAATTTTCTATCACCCTTTCTCTAATAATTCCCTTCATTTATTAGCAGTTCTAAAGTATGTTCCACTACTACACTTTAATTCGCTTTTGATTAAGCAAGCAGGCAATGCTAAAGAGATGAGAAAACATGCATAGAAAGCATTAAAGATGCCTTATTTGTTCCCCCAAAAGAACTGCATGGTACAACTGAAAACACTTAGCAAGTGTAAGCCAACAAGAAAAGCTGGACAAAAACAGATTCCTAACATCTTGAAACTAAATCCCCTAAAGAAAAATACTATTTTCGGTCAGCACCACATGCTTCTGATTGTATCAAAATGCATTATAATAAATGCTTTACTCTAAGTGGACCAATCTTGGGAAATGATTTGCATGGTGAAAAGCTGTATTTCACTTGCTGGAGACTACGTAAAGCACCAGGCTGCATCAGTTACTCACAGTGCCATGCTTTCTCCAACAAAGGCCAACACTGATTGCAACACTTTTATGAAGACAGAACGAGTCAGAAATAGTGTTTTGACCTTAAGTTTATGGACTTAATGCATGACAGGAAAGCCATTAACACCTAACACCTGTTGGAACAATTTTTAAAATAAGTATTCTATTCCCTAATTCAGACAGCAAACTTGCCTCTTTTTTAGAGCTAGCATGCAAAACTTGTGGCTCTTTCAAAGCAAGCTGCCATTACTCAGAAGCATGTAAGAGTTTCCTTAAAACACTAAGCTCTGATACAGAAATACCTTAATAAAGATTAAGGAAAGTGCCTGAAATCAAAGATTACTGACCCATTTGAGCACAAGAGCTGCAGCCTTCTGTAACAAAGGATTTGGGGTACTTAAGCACAATGATGAGTCACACATAGTGGGAAGACTTAAAGAAAACTCAGTTATATAGAGAACAGCATTTCTGCCCTCCTGGAAGGTGTTTTTTTTTTTTACATTCCAACTCCACACTTTTAGTTCACACATTTGAAAATGGTTTCCAAGATCTGGAGACAACATTACAGAGCTGTTTAAAATACAAAGCTGTTTAAAAATATTTACCGATAGCAACAAAAAACACAATAAGGAGAATCTCAATTTCTGCACTGATTCATGCTTTTTTTAACAATTTATAATCCCACCCTACAGCTCAAAAATTATTTCCATAAATGTAAAGACATAATAGATATCCTTAAAAGAAGAGGAAGATTACACTGCTTAACAGATGCCAGAAGTAAAGGTTTTCCTTTCAACTCCAGAACTATTGTGCCCTTTACATCACATGCAGGAGAATGTGACAGCACTTGCAGTTCTCAGTTCGAAGTTCAGGGATTGATCCTGGGTGAGCACCTGTCAGGCTCTGCTGAGGGCAAACTTCTGTGCTAGAGAAACAAACAAGGTGTGTGATGCATCAAAACCTTCTCAGCCAAGAGGAAGAGCAGACTTCCATGGCTGTTGTGCAAAGGCAGAAAGCTCCATATGGTCCCAGAGCTGAAGGAGGCAGCTTTTCCGGTACACATGAAAGGTACTATCAGATTCCAGCCAGACAGTGGCTGCCAGATGCTGCAGCCACAGATTCCCTTTGTTGAGAGCACAGAGACATGCAGTGTTGGAGAGCCACTGCTGGAGCCAGTTCATACAGCCCTATGCAGACTGAGATCAGGCTGAGCCCCATCTCACTTAGGGGATCTGCCTTACACTGCACCTTATGGAGTCAAACCAACTCACCTGCTTCCAGCTGTCTTTTTGTACCTTGGGACCAGCAGCTGAGGCACCCAAACTCTGAGAAAAAGGTTTTTCTTCCAACCATAGGGCCTGAAAAACTTCATTTTTTCAGCACACTGCCTTTGAGTTCTGTATCCCACAGCTCTATCAGCTCTAAAATGTTGGAGCAAGTCCAGAGGAGGGACACCAAGTCGGTTAGAGAGATGGAGCATCTCTCCTGTGAGGACAGGCTGAAAGAATTGGGATTGTTCAGCCTCAAAAAGACAAGGCTTTGGGATGACCCAACTGCAGTACCTGAAGGGAGCCAATAAGGACTACCTATTACAACATCAAGTGACAGAAAAGGGAGAATAGCTTCACACTGACAGAGAGGAGGTTTAGATTGGCTATTAGGAAAAAATTCTTTACTAGGAGGGTGGTGAGGCACTGTAACAAGTTGTCCAGAGAAGTTGTTGATACCCTATCCCTGTAAAAGTTAAAGGCCAAGTTGGACAGGACTTGGAATAACCTGGTCTAGCAGAAGGTGACCCTGCCCATGGCAGAGGGGGTTGGAACTCCATAGTCTTTAAGGTCCCTGCAACCCAAATAATTCTGTGATTCTATGGTTCTAATCAGCAGAGAAAGCACCAACAACCTTGTAGGATCTGATTCCACTTATTTCTAGTTTATACCCGAATGCCAATACATCCTTAACACATGTAGACTGTGGCCAACAGTGAGACCCCTTAACAGTAGGCAGTGTCCAGACTGAAAAAAGGCATCAATCCTTGAACAGTTTATATCCCAATATAATCAAACAGAAGAGAGAAAAAAACCACCCCAGTTGTTCCTATGTACCTGCATTTATGATGCAGAGTCTCTGTAATAATCAAACAACTTGTCCTTCAGCATCAGCGTAGAATATGTTCAAACTCAAGTTATACAACAGAAAAGTTATCTATGTTTGCTCCTCCATAACCTGATTCCCATTCCCCAGCTGTTCCACTATTTCCTGCTCCCTGCCTCTGATTTTTGAGGATTTTATGAGGAATCATTTTCAAAAATAGTTAGGAACTCTATTGTATTGTGCTATTGTGCCCTTTTTTTTTAAAGACTATGAATTGAGGCTAAGCAAGATAAAATGCCTTGCCTGAAAACATGCACAGGCTCTACAGTACATCAGGAAATTATATGCAAGATTTTTGGAGTTTCAATCCAAGCTCTAGTGACACAATGATTGCTCCTGCTTAGCTAAGGGCTGCAATCTTTATATGAAGTAAACAGATCATATAGGCCATAGGCCTGAAGTTTATCTTAAGCTCCTTTAAAAGCATCACTCATTATTCAAAGGAAAACGTGTGACCTTTGTGACATCTCTCTGGAAGGAGCTTTCATGTCTGCTGCTCTGAGATGATTAGAAGACATGGTATTTTGCATGCAAACTAAGAAATCTCAGTGCTTTGCTGCTTCTTATTCTAAGGCATTAAGAAACAAATTTCTCTGGGTTTTGTAGGAATTGAGGAAATACGTGAAAAGAGGAAATGAACAATGAGCAATGGAGTGGCAGGGAGCTCTGTCTTGCTCCTCCTTCCACTTCTCTTTTCAGATGCTGAAGGACACTCTTCAGCTCCACATTGATCAGAAAACATTGACTGGAGATTAAACTCCAGGTGTGGAAGGAATGAAAACCTTGCTCAGTTACCTAGTACAAATGGACAGCCACTCCTCATTTCACCTTTCCTTCTGGGCACACACTAGGGAATTTTGCTGAACAGCAGCACCTTCTTCACCAAAACGAAAGCACACCTCCTGCCCCATCACACTGGCCATGGCATGGCTTCTCTTTCCTGCTGGATGAGGACTCAAATGGGTAAGGGGGGAGAATGTCAGGTGACACACATCCTGTAGACATACTCCCTCCTGTGGGAGATGGTTTACTCAGTTCCAAGTGTTCTGGGGAAGATGCTTTAAGACTATGGGAACAAGACTGGGTTTGATTTTCCAAAGAAAGGATGATTCCCTGCCCAGTGATGACATTACTGCATATGGAAGAATTCAGCTGTATCCTATTAATACAACTACACCTATCACTTGCACTTCTCTATGCTCACCTGGTCCGTGTTCTCTCTCTTCCTAAAGAGGTATATGGTTACCAGACCTGGCTCAGCTCAAAACAAGCACAGTGACGTAAACGGCACATCTCTAGACTCAGATGAGAGTGTGGCCTTAAAGCATGAGGCAGTTTGGGTAGAACTCAAAATCTGATCACCATTTGTTTAAGGCAACAGAACTGTCAGTGCTCCTAGAAACTAAAAGACACCTGACCTGAGCCTCCTTGAAGTAAATCAGCCTGTATTGGCCGTTATTAAGGTTTCATTCCTTCAAACCCCTTGCATCCACATGTTAAGTGACAATTTTCTTGTAGCCTCTTAATACTAAGATGGACCATTTCCCAGAAAACATATGCCATGTGAAGTAGCTCACCCTTACAAACTAATTAAAACAATTTTACAGTTTTTGAAATGAATTGCGTCTTGGCTGAGCATATTTTTTTAAAGTCGTATTTTGCTCTCCTTATTGACCGTCACGTTCTTTTATGCAAGACCCCAGTCACGGTGACATTAACCTGAAATTGTTTGAGGGAACCTACAGTCTTCCCTCTTTTGGCCAAAGAGCGCACAGGCATTCGCTCCAAGCTGTGCCTCATCCCAATTTAATGATGGGGATATTGGGAGAAGAGAATCAAGGTTGAGACAGAGAAGTTGAAAGGCCTCCTACCAACGATTAAGTGTAGTCTGACTTACAAAGGCAGAACTACAATGTGGTGCTCTTCACTCAGGAGAAAAAAAAAAGGTATTTGACAGGAGAAGCTGCCACCAATATAACATTACCTAAAATGTGTGTCTGAATTCTGTAGAGACATACGGTGTCCCAGCAACAGGCTCCACCATGAGTAAATATGGACACATCCTGAACACGTGTAACAGAGGGGCCATAAAGTCTGTGAAACCAGAGACAGAATTAATCCCCTGTAACCCAGTATATGTGCCCAGTGTCACAAAATAAATAATCAATTTGCCTCAATTAAGGCTATATCCTTCTGCTGTCACACAACCTCTACTTGGCAACTGCGTGGTTGGGTGAAAACAACCCCTTATGTATCAGTAACTACTGGATAAAACTTTGCCATATTCTAGTATCTCAATGGCTTGCTCTGTAAAGTTACCCAGGGTATTTTCAATTCAGATGGATATATGAGATGGTATACTTTACCCATCACTTCACCAGTAACAGCTTGAAAGGATCAAGAGGATTTAACCATTAGCCCAAACATCAAAAAGAGCGATAGGAAGAAATGCCAAAATAAAGACCAAGCACATTCTTAGTATGAAGGTAAGTGCTCAAAGCAAGAAAATAATGCCACGAAACAACTTACTGTATTTATATGTGCACTTGTAATAAATTTGCTTCAGTTCTTTTCAGCTGTTAACAGCCTATGAAGATGCAATCTCTCTAACACTAGGCTATTTAATGCTAATGGGTGCTTCAATGGAGGTGTTGGAAGAGGTGACCTATTCTTTTGAACAAATTGCATATTGTGAATTACTTGTTCCAATCTTGTTATTCTTAAGGAAATTAAGGTAACTAGTTAAAATAAGCAATCCACCCTAAACTTGCTAGTCACAGAGGGAAAAAAAAAAACAACTTGCAAAAGGTATTTTATTACTGGAACTAAAAACTGTACACTACACAAGAGGCAAAATCTTGCATGATGAGGGCTAGCATGTGTCTTGGCTTCCAGAGGTGATAAAGTAAGAGCCACCAGGGCACAAAAGGTGTATTTCCTATAGAAGCACGTGCACACAAACAGTAACTGCCTTTAAAGGCCACCTATGGCTTCACCTCTGAAAATGAGACGTGCATCCCTACTAGAAGTCTTTTTCATAACATTACTCTTTCCTGTGGATCATTAGAAGTACCAACTCATGGAAAATCATCTCCAAAAGTGACACAGACAATTTAACAGGAAAGCATCCTCAACCGGCAACAGCTAAAGAAGCTCCCAAGGAAGTGAGAGGGGAGATACTCACTGTGGCCTGCCTTACAAATGACATGAGCTTAAAACTTGCGCCCAACTTTTAGCCTTCCTCCAAGAGGTGAAAAGGTGCCCAAAATGGCAAATAATAATTTCTGACATGTTATGAAATACTGAAACACACACAAGGAAGCAAAAAACCATCCCCAAAGTCTACACCATTTTGACTGCATATGCTTTAATGTGCTATTCACAACCAGTCAATAAAACCATACAAATTTTCTTGAATAGAAAAATGAAAGCATTTCAGTGTAAGTTTAAGGTTGAGCCCACACAGCCACGTGTTGCTATTAAACCACCTTTAAGTAACAATTTATTTTAAAGGGCCTTTTTGGTATTTTCCCCCACTATTCTTACCTTTAATATATAGCCAGGTCCATCACAATTACTGTCTAAATATTCATTACTGTGATGTAAATATGTGAATTAAAGCACCTTAATTTGTGTACATGGAGCATACACTCAAATACCTCCACATTCACAGCCGATTGCACCTTAGCAGATCAATAATGTTGGATCTTTACACTAATTTACTCCACTGAAGGTGATCAACCAAGGAACAGACATCCCCAGGAAAACAGTGAGAGCTTTTCAGATGTACAGGTTGTATTACAGTACTATCTGTGGCACTCACGAGCACTTTAGAGGAAATGGCAGTTTGGAAACTAAAGCAAGCCAAAGCTCTACCACCTCAATTTAAATGAATAATTAGAAGGTGAATTTTAGTTGTTAATATTAAACAATAGATTGTCCCATCCTGTAAACATTTATTAATGTCAGCACTTTTCAGCATAATGCCAGCCTCTGGCGAAAGACTCTGCAGTGACAATTCCAATTAACTTTCCTCATCTTTATCTCACCTGTCACCTGTTAAAAAATGCATGTTTACTCCATCTTCTCCCTGAACAAGACTGACTGCAGTTGAGGTGGTGTTCTAAGTCAAGTAGGTCATGCCATCTAAGCTCCACTTTGAACAAGTCACTCTGCATGTTGTTTGAGCTGGCATCTGACATGCTTTCCTCCCCCAGCTGCCAGGCTGAGTGCCTTGTGCCCCACAGCCAGCCTGCCTCTCCTCCCCTTAGCAGTGGGAGGGAACACTAAGAGCCATGGTCTTCACCTGCAAACCTCAGCAGAAAAGACCCCAGCAGCAAGAGCAGCCCTCCTCATGTCAGTACCTAAACCTGCCCAGTGCACTCTCTTTACTGATCAAAGCAGGTCCTTAGGGGACCAATCCAAAACCCATTGAAGCTGATGAAAGTTTTCATCTGAGTTTCAGAAGGCTTTGAACCATGTTCTCTTGACAGTATCACACACTTCTCATAACACAGAAAGAAAAGGGAGAGGACATGTTTTATGTTCCCTTAAGAAAAGGGTGGTCAGGAGGATCATTCTGTTACATCAGGAGTGTTTAGGACCCAAGAGGTGTTTTCAGAATTCAATCTCAAGCTGGTTTACAGCCATGGTGCACCGTGCAATGACAGCTACCAGCTGAAGAGACACAGTGGCAAGGTGGGATATGTGCTCACAGAAAGCATCTGCTTTCCTTCCTGGATGCTGCCATGTAGAGGCAGTTGTAGCTGAGTATTTGCCACTGTGAACAGCACCTCCAGTCCCTACCCCTTTTGCCAGGGAGCGAGCTCTCTCCCAAAAGGGAACTCTTATGTCAAACCTGAAACCACATAAACCATCATATCCAAGTGGTACAATACCATGTAGGTGTCACATACCATCAAAATCTCTACAGACCTACAAGCCAGATTGACTGAGAAGGGATGTGGCCACAGAGTGAAGGAAACTTCAGTCTTTCTTGGGCATACAACAAAGAAAGTGCACACTTGTTTAATTATCCACAGCTCCTTAATATACCTATGGGTCAAACGGTACAGGTTTTGCATGCAGACAAGCCTTTAAGGGCTAACTGCATACAAGCACACAAGTTTATGGCAAGATTAGACAATTTGGGGAATGTGAAATTAATATATTCAACATAATATATCAAAAAGATCCATTGTTAGAGCTCAGCTTTCTGACGGAGTGTAGAGAAAAGTAATAGGAAGTTCATTGCCTTGAGTCCAGGAGCATTTCTCTTTTTGTGGCCTTCAGCATCAACAACTGGGTCTCTATTAGGCCAGGAAACAACTAAACCCAGGTCTTCTGATAGCTCTGTCTTGGCATAATCCAACAGGATTCAGGTACCCACAGGAGTTTCATTTAACATATGCTGTAGAGTGAACCTTAGGCTGTAACAGCAAGTTTTGCATACGATGACTTCTAAGCAGTAAAAATGTTAATTTCTGGTGTTTTAAATACCAAAATAAAAGCATTTGCCATTTCTGCCTATATAAGCAAATGCTAGGCTAGTGCCCTGCCACACTATAGACCACAGGGTTTTGTTTGCTGCAAAAACCAAAGCACTGCCATTTATCTCTTTGCACTTAATCCCATCCACAGCACATTCTAACAGCAATGCCTTCAACTTGTGAATCCTTTTGCATGGTCTAGGTCCGCTCCTGACAAGAGACTGACCTAGTCAGCCCAGTTTCAAGTGAATGTAAGATATGTACAGGCTTTAGATAACAGTACAAATTCCTATAGTTTAGGTATCTACCTCATGGCCTACAGAAACACATTTTCCATGTGTTTTCTAGGTAAGAAAAAGTAATGTAGGCTGGTGTGAGAGCAGGAATTAAATTACTCATCCCAAATTACAGAGAAATCAGTGGAAGATCTAGGAGAAAACTATCTTCATGCAAGCAATTTTGTCTATCAGCTTCTAGAGAACTCAAGCATTGTAGAGCTGCCCCATCACATAAGCTACTGAAAGTTTATGGACTGCCTCTTCATCTCCAACCTTCTCCTCTCCCCCTTGCCAGAAAGTGCAAGTGATATCAGGTAAGTGAGGATCACCAGCTGCATGACTAGAGCCTAAAAAGGCAAAAACCAAAACTGAAACACTAAAGTGGGGAAAACTTTATAAGCAAGACAACTCAAAGAGTAGTCAGCAAACATGCAATTGTGCTATTTCTGCAGCCACCAAGGAGATATGGCAGCAGGCTCCCACAGCAGTACTGACACAAACATGCTGCAAGCTCTAGAAACCGCTGAATTCCCCACCTGTACATTTTTCATACACAGTACAACATGCTGGAGGCTCAAGGCTTTAACCTGAGGGTGCTCATTTGCTCCAATCTACTTTTTTACCCTTTATGGGTAGCAATTGTTCCATTGCTTTGAACTTATATATCACAGGGAATGAAGTAATGTATTTTCATAAGTGCAACTGTGTTGTGTATCAGTGTCCCCACAACAGTTTCCCCACTCTCAAATTTTTTTATTCAGTGTGTCTAACCATCTACAGTCACTTATATTTCCTTTTTCAGTGGGTCAAACACCCTGTAGTTGCTCCTTAGTTTTGCTTATATGACCATGCAGCAACCCCACAGTCCTTCCTCCTCCCATCCTAAATGCAAACAGTGCTCAGGGTGGTTAGGGAAGGAGGTATAATTTTCTACAAATTGTTACTCACTGCAACAGAACATACCAAAGCCACACAGGTGGCCAGTCTCAACAGGAATTAAGAGCAGAATAGATCTTTCTATTCCTCTTCCTCCTCTGCCACTTTTCGTTTTATTGGGTTGGGGTTTTTTTCAAGTTTATGCTTAAGTTTTGCATAGAGGCTTCCCTCTCCAAGCTGCAAGGGATCCCTGACACAGTGTAGCTGTGACCACAAGCACCCAAAAGGAAATATTCTCTTGGTCATTTCCCTGCTGATATTGTCAACTACCACCACCACTAACTCAACAGCCCAGGCACAGCACTCCATGACAATAACCTCTTTAGGATATATTAAGAATTGATTCATGCAGTGCTTACTGGGGCACTTCGAAATTTTTGTAGATGCTCAACAGATGTCAGTGGGACAAAGACCAAAATGGGCAAAAAAAGGCCAATACATTTCTGCAAAGACCTCAAAATTCAATTGTCTATTAACTCATTCATGTACCAACCACCTCCCAACTTTCACCTCTGGTGAAGGAAGCAAGGTCCTGAGAGTATTGTATTTCACATCCTGGAGGACTTGCTCTTCCTTCTCACCCTGCCAGCACAGAAACCTGTGCAGGATTTTGCTACAGAAAGAGCTAAGACTCCATTCAGTTTTTAGCTCACAGATGTGCAGTGCCAAGTGACAGTGTTAAGCACCCAAAGACAATTCAATCACCTCTGCACAACTACAAGGTTCCCTGAAGCCCTCAGGATCACAACAGTAAGAGGACACTTCCAACAGCAACAGGGGAACCCTGAACGTGCCTGGGCTTACCCTCTGCCTGAGGAAAACAAACACCTTCAGAAATCTTCCAGAAAATTCCTGCTTTCTTTCAAGTATTAAAACCCTAATGACAGGTTGCCAAAGGGAAGAATGCCACTTGGGCACTTCAATGCTTGCAACCTTTTAAAAAGTCTTCATTGCTGATGCTGAGAACACTTGCAGAAAACAGATCAATAAAACATGAACTGCAGAGTGACTCCAATTCCCACTCACATGAAGCGCTGCAGGTCTCCTGCAGCTGCTGCATGTAACTGGATCCAGAGGTGATCCAGAGACACCAAGACCTTCAGTCTGCTCCTTGTTGCCACGCAGACAGTGGAACCAACCATCAGCATATGAATCACTACCATCTCCTGACAGCAGGTAAGCAGACAGACTGGGATATGTACTGCCACAACAAACAATGTCTACAGTGCATTACACATTTGCCATTATGTTTTTATTACTGTTATCTCACTTGAAAACCCCTTCAAACCTCTTAAGTCTTGCTAACAAACTTTACACCTGACACTTGTTCTCCTTGAAATCCTGCTTTTTTTTTCTCCTCCTAATATAAAAAAAATCCTAACATGCATTTTGGCTTTCAATGTTTAATGCTCCAGCTATTGTTTAGATGGCCACTGTCTTCTGTTTAAAGCAAACTGCCCTATTAAAATGCTGTGATTAATCAGGATGATGAATGCTGCAGTGAGGTCCCTACTATCAATCACATTTCTTGTGCAGAAAGGCACTCAAGCCAAAACGGGGGGCGGGGGGGGAAGGCTCATTTACCACCATTGTAGTAAGATTATTTTCTGTTAAAAAAAGTGGCAGCCTCTTTATTCAATAATGAATGCAGATTGACCAGCAGTTTAGAGACCTAGTAAAATATGGTTAAAGATGATAATAAAACAAAGTTACCGTGTGTGAAATGGGACAGATGGCAGCCACACAATAGCCATCAAGTCTATTTAAACAGATAAGTAGTTTTCCAATGCCCAGGCCTGTTCTAGACGTGCTGATTCAAAGGCTGGCTCCTGTCCCATGGAGCCCTCTAACCTAAAACAGGTGCAGAGGTCGTGGGGTTTCCTTCCATGCTTTCATTTAGCAATTCACCCTTTCTCTCCGTCAAGCACAACACAAGCAGAGCCTGAGACAGATGCTCCTGCCCAGCAGTGATAAGCTACGCCTCTGTACCTTGCAAACACATGCTTCAGACCCAGGGACAAAACGGCACAGCTCTGGGAAGGCAGGGGCACGCTGTGCTAGAAATGGGGCAGGCAACCTGGCAAGCCCAGCGTTTCATTTGGGGTTCTGAGACAAGCTGCTGTGGACAGTAGAGGGCCAAAAAAAAAATACCCATTTAACTTCAGAGATACAAACTTTCTGCACAGACAGAATCAGTGACAGATACAGGGTGAAAGGACCAGAAAACCAGTGTTAGCTGGGTAGCCGAAGCCAGTGGGCTGCAGTGAATATTGAATGACATGGGGCGGTGAAAGACTTAATTCCACTAAGCAGCCAAGAGGCTCAGATCCAAGGCCAATTTCTGCAGAGGGGGGAGCATTTTACCAAAAGCAAAAGCTGCTGATCAGCCTGACAAACAGCCAGAGACAACCAAAAAACTGCAGGGGACACAGTGGAGGGGCTGGTGGGGGATACTCAGAGACATCTCAGCAAGTTTCTGTGATGTCTGACAGGCCCTTCCCCTACGGACACTGCAAGACTGGCACTTTTAATATTCTAAGGATTACCTCAATCCATAGGCTTAATCTTCCTACAGCAAACCTGCAGAGTCAAGTGCCACTGTCTTTGTGCTGCCTGGCAGGCCACAGCCCTAGCAGTCAGCATTTCAGGCATGGCCAGCAACTTCCTTCCTGCAGGAGCTGAGGGTCCCTGCTCCCCACCTCCCTGACATCTTGCACTACTTCATCTTTATAGATACCCAACTCCTGATGACCTCTGCAAACAGGACTGCTGGGAAATGAAAATGAGTTCAGTTCTCATAAACACTCATGGCTGTAAATCCTCAAAAGCCTTTTTAAGCTTTGTCATAATATATTACTTTCTCACAACATGGTTTATTATATAAATATTTCTTCCTCTTGATTTAAGAAGGAGTGAAACTGCCAGAAAGCACATTAGCACCATAACATGAATCCAAAGGTGGTGTAAGAGCCTAATAAGAACAGAAAGGCTTCAAAAAGTGCTTTGTTATTATGACTGCTTAACACCTGAAAGGCTTCAAAAAGTGCTTCATCATTATGCCTGCTTATCACATTCATTCTTCAACACCTGAAAACTACACGTGGGATGGACCATGGCCCATAAAAAGGCCTGCATCTCAGAAGATGGGCTGCTGCATCCCAGCCGAACTGATCCAGAGATCAGGAAAGGCAGAGAAAACACTTACAAACATCAGGAAAAAAAAAAAAAAAGGCAAAAACTGTTCTGCTCCCCCCACCCCATCTCAGCAGCACCAAAGATAGTACAATGTGGTGATGACCAATCCAATGCTTTTTAAAGTAATCTTGGCTTCTTTCCAACTTTTCTTTTTCTTTGCCTCTGTTACTATTAAATAAAAATATATCTTTTTTTTTGGCATCAACATTTAATCTTGTTTGGTTTTAATCTCGATTTTGGGAGTATTTTGAGCCTTCAAAGTTCTTCCCATTTTTTACACAGAGACTTAGCTTTCTTTGCTCTTTTGGGTTTAAAGCTGTTTGTAACAGGTGGTAACATATTTTTGACAGAATACACATGAACAGTTTGGGCCTTTCATTACATTTAATAAGCTATTCAAACAGAAATACATGTGGAAAGGAGATGCCCACACCTGGGATTATCCTTCACTGCAAGCCTTGTCTAAGGTTTTTCAAGTCAACAGTCAATTCCATGGTTGCCACCAGGCCCAGTAAGAGTATTTCTTTCAATTACTTTATCAATTTTAGCTCAGCAACAATATTTCAGAACACCTAAATAACCTTTCTTCCTGACAAGATAGAAACAATAATCTCCCCTCTGACAGATGTAGAAAGTTAAAAAAACCCGCCCTAAAAAGTTCCAGACACTGGGGTTTTATAAACTGAGTGAAATTCTGGGTGAGTGAAAGAAGATACACTATTTTCTTCCTCCTGACACCATGGTTTTATATACATTCCTATATTATATTTGATTATGCACATACATACACACAGGACAAATTCATATTTGGTTACAGGAAGAAGTTTATTTGTTCCAGGAATTAGTCTGTCCACAGTACTTTACTGCAAGAGATCTCATAAAAATATTTCTAACTCCAGCACTCCTTCATTGATATTAGACAGAAGAGTTTGTTTTGGTATTTCTCACACTCATTTGGATACTGCAGAAAGGAATTTTATAGGTCACAGTAGTGATATTACAAGGGCTATTTGTAATAAAGAAACCTCTGAAAAATGCAAGCACAAACACTAACAAAGTGTAGGTGAACATATGAACACAGGTGCAATGATTTGACTGTATCCTCTTCTGTACATCTCACTACTTTTCTCCTCTGTTAATGACAGACTGATATATTAGGGGGAAAACCACAAGTATTTTCCAAAGCCATCCACCATGGCTGAATATTTATGTTCAGCCTGCTGGGCTCAGATTTACCTTTAACATATGAAGAACAATAACAACAAAAAAGTTTGGGGTTGCATAGCCAAGAAGTATTTTGTAGCACAGTTGAATCAAATCACAATCCAAAAGGTAACTGAGGTGGCTTTGGTGCTCAATACATCTCTGAGGCAGAACCACAATCATCTGCCAAGTTGCCTATAAAGGATATCACAGTAGCCCTAAGCCTCTGTGCACCCTTTTTCAAACGTAGCAGAAGTTAGAGTAATTTTTCCTGCACTGATCTCTTTACAACTGAGAGAGGAAAAAATGAACATGACCTTCAGCAGAAGGCACAGATGTGTCCCTCCTGCTTGTGCAGGGAGCTGGAGTCCCAGCACCAGCGTGGCACAGCTCACAGCAGGAGCAGTGGCCTTCAAAGTGGTGGAGAACACCACCACCAGCACAGACACAGCACAGTCAGGGGGCATTTCTTTGGTCATGTGCAGACCCTCCTGCCTAAGACATCCATGTCCAACTCGTGCAGGCAAACCACAGCAATACAGCTGTGCAGAGCCTTCTGCCCTGAGGGTTCTGACCTGCACCTGGGCTGCCAAGCACAAATGCCCAGGAGCAGGAACTGTTCGATTCAACACACCCTTCTGCTCTTGTTCCCTCCACTCAATATGCTAAGTAAGTTTAAACACATTGCATTTCCTACTGACACACAAAATGAGAAATGATAGCACACAAAAAAAGGTAGGCTCTAGGTTTTGCTCAATTTGTAAATATCATTCTGAGGTAAAAGTTACAGGACAACACCACTGAAAATAAGACGACCTCACCACAATAACAATTTGCCCACACAGACACTAGAATCCAACCTAGCCAGTTCCACATACTAAGGGCCATCCCACCACATTAAACTAACAGGTTTATGAAGATCAAAATCTCTGACTTCTCTGCCCTTACATCTACCCACCAACTCCAAGAGTAGCAAAACAACACTTAGGGGACATGGCAGAATTAATGGGAACCAAAAGATATGCATCAGTTCAGAATGATAGTGCCAGGCAGCCACAGAGAACTCTGCCTTTGTTTTGTTTGTTTTCTTCTTCTTTTTGTTTTGTTTCTTTGGGGATTTTTATTCTTTAGTGAGTTCTTTCAGGGAGTTATTTATGGTTTGCAAACTATGAGCTGCATGGATGCCTTACTTGTGTCATGGAGTATGGTTTCCATCTCTTTTGTTCTATAATTAATCACTGAAGTGCTCAAGTTTCCCCTTTAAAACACACACATTGGTATTTTAAGTTTTTACACACACTAGCTAGCAGACAATTGTAAAACTACTTTTAGCAGTTGTATGCATTAGTCTTGAATTTACCTTTCCATAATTACTTCCACCAGTGTTTGCTGAAAGACATGTTTACTTATGGACACTAAATACCACAAACCTAAGAGTGAGCCCAATCATTTAGACCCTCAAGGGCATTAATTTCAGGGAAGGTTGTCAAAGTGAGCAGTTCTCATGCCTCACCCTGCCCTTAGCAATACTGCTGTTCTTATTACCCATTATGTAACACCACCACTACAAATAATGGCACCAATTCTTACTTTACTGATTGTTAATATGCTTAGCTGCACTGCAGCCATACTTCATGGCAAGTTTCCAAGAAGAAGACTCAATTCTCCTAAGCACTGCACATCCACCCAAGAAGAAACCAAACTTCTGTTCAGGGGGACATCAATAGCAGCTCTGAGTACAGTGCGCCCTAGGCAACAGGCACTGAGCAGAAATCTGTGCACCCCAGTGGGTTCTGGAAAGAGAGGTCAGCCCTTTTTGTATATGCATAGGACTATGGGATATGGGGGATCACAGAACTTTAAATCCTATCTGTCTTTTTTTTTCTGAGGGCATTCAGCATATTACTGAAGTCCTCAATTTGTAGCTTTAATTTCTATTTTGCTATGTGTATAAAAAATATCAGTGCCATCTTAACTCATTCTTTAGCTTCTACTGTTCCTTCAATTTTATCCTAATTTTGCTAAACTCAAGAAAAGATTACTCAAATGTTGTCTTGTCATCTAGAGATTCAGAGACACATGTAGGAGCTGCACACTGGCTCCAGCAGAGTATGTATTGTGAGTGAGCTCACTGCACATTCAGCTGCACCTTGCTTCACTTAGAAGTGAAGTATGTGTGTTTCCAATTTCCTGTAAATTTTAAAGAGACACAGGATCAACAGTTAGACTACACTCGACTTTGCCAGAAGCCTGGGGAAGCCACTGGAGCAGAATGCCATTGGGTCAGGGATCTGTCCTCGCTGGATGATTGAGCATGAGAGTGGCTGAGCACCTCTGTAGGTGGCCAGGATTACACCCGGAGCTCCTGGAGGAGGCCTGGCAACACAGACTTGCTGGCATACACTTGAAATGCAGCAACAACTAAGCCCAGATATAATATGCATTTATCAATACAGGTATCAGCCATTTTGATTCATCATAAACTTGGTTTACACCCCATTACCAGCATGGAGGAGTCTAATGCCAATTCATGAACCAGGCCACCATAATCCCACTAAAAAGTGCTGAGAAGATCAGCACTTTTGGTTTGGATCAATGCAAGTAAACCACCTTTAGATTTCAGTTAAACTGTTGTAACTATGGAAATCCTAAAGCAGATAGCTCTGTCCTAAATTATGGAATGTTAGTGGATTTGTCCCTTCTCTACCCCCTGCCAGAGACAACCTCAGGTAGACTATGACTGCAGACAGGGTTTTTGTACCTCTGATTGCAGGCAGAGACAAAGGCAAGCTGGAGGTACAGATGTGGAAACAAGGTGACAACACATCTCCCTGAAAAGTTCCTTGACAATTCACTGCCAACTGCAAGTACAGGGCAGCACAGTCCAAGCATAGGTAGTACAGCAGAGAGGAGATTCTGCTGAACTGGGGTCTCATTTTCGCTCTGGAGAAAGCCCCTAGTTCTTCCTGCTCTGAAATAGATGTTTGAGGATGTGCAAGTCCCCAGAGCTGTCCCATGTATCTTTTTCTCCCCAGCCAAATTCAGGGCTATGAATTTTACCACAAGATGAAGCTTCTCAGTATCAAATGCTACCATGTTGAGGAGAAGCAGAATGCTCAGGTCCCTTTGGGCATGTGGAAGGAAGCAGCTTGGGAACCACAGAGACAGAGGCAACTGGATGATACAGGGACTTTTACCCTGCTACTTAATACACACCTCTGATCTTTCCCCCACTGCTCTCTATTCCTGTCCCCAGCAGCCATGAACCCTTTCCCCTTGACAATGAAAAGGCAAAGAAAAGTGCCTCCTTACATGTGATTTTCTTTTAGCCAATTAAGGCATACATTTGCATTTTTAAGCAAAATATACACACCAAATAAGAAAAAGAGATAAATGCAGTTTACTAATCGTATACATTGAAAAAAATCACCTTATCACAAGAACTGGCATGACTCAGAAAATAAACATAAATAGCTTCTGTGATTTAGCACCGACTGCCACCCAAGGTATTAAAATAAATTGCCCATGATTTCTGGCAAGCTACATGCTACTGCACTCCATAAAAGGTCAGTGAAAACAGCAGCAGTGCATAACTATCTAGAGGCTTCACTTGGTGGCAAATGATGGAATGAATTGTCCCCTGACCAGGACTGGGGAAAGAAGTTAATCTGCATCTCCAGCCTTTCAGGGAATGTTCCAGGGTTGTAAAGCATGAGTCAGCAGCATTGCTGCTATAGAGGTTTTTTCCTAGCATGCTATTGGCAACACAGACTCTGCCTTTCACAGCTTTGGTATGCCAGCTAAGTGTCCATCAGGAAACAGCCATTCTTTTGTATGAAATGGAACAGATTAACTGATGACTATTTATTCATTAACATCTTAAATGTCATCACTGACCTCTATGATCACAATGTAATTCAACACAGCCAAGAACAAGAAAGAGTTAAATTGATGGGTAAAGCAGGGAGAAATCAAATCTTAGTAAATGTATTTTAACCTTTTTATTGTTACTGCTGCTGCAGTAATACCACAAACACCCTTGTTACTGCAGCCTAGACAAAACCCACCGTCCTAAGTCTCACGATCAAATTTTGCAGCTTCCTGTAATCAAGGATCTCAAGCATTTTGCAAAGATGATGAATACTTCTTCTGAGAAATACACTGGCATTTCTTTGTCTGCTTTAGGGACAAAGAAAACAAGGAAGAGAAAGAGGACACAAACTTTCAGGAATTAACCTGGCAGTTTACAGCCATTCACAGGAACCACAGGCCTGCACCTTATCAGCTGCACCTTCTTCCTCCAGTTGAGGCCGTGTCAGCCCTGGTCCAGCTCGTCCTCCACTGGATTCTTGTGCTTTAATGATTACTTTCTTGACAGGTTACACAGGGTCCTTTCTAACACTACTAAAACCAAACTTCTGCTAACTAGCCCTGGCTTTTAATATTTAAATGTAGCTTGACAGAGAATTAAGGACACAAACTTCTTTTCCTAGAAATGAAAAATAAAACTAAACTGAATTCTTCCTTTAAATTAAGAAAACACTGCCATAACCTCACCACTCACTGCCTCTGACTTGCCCAGCTGGCAGCACACAGCTACACAGAAACTGGAATAGTGGAAGCTCTGGCACAGGAGGAGAAGACACAAGATGCAAACACATATGGAAGAACTTTCATCGGGATACATTAGTTCCAGTCTTAGTCACTGAAAATTTTATGTGGATTATGTTCTCTGCAGCTAGTAACTTTTGAGTCCCTTGACCAATTTCAGCCTGTTTTGTTGCAGAGGTAATTGCCTTCCTACAAGTCCCATGAAAACCTACATTCAAGTAGAAAAAGCAGACCCTGCAAGGGACCCTGCTCACATTGCAGCTGAAAGAAAAGCCATAATATAGGAGCCTTATTTGGCACCAAACGATTTGCCTAGGACACAGTCTTTCAAATCAGTAGAACAGCAGGAAAATCATCATTGAGAATTGTTCATCAAGCACAAGACATAAATCAAAGTCAGCACCATCCACTCCAGTGCTCAAACCACTATTTGTTTCACGTAATCATAAGACAAGACAACATTAATCCTGGTGATCTAACCCTGGCAAACAAGCCAAGGATATTGAGACCAGCCTAGAACAGCCATAAAGCAAATGGCCTCCTCACCTCCTCTGTGAGGGTCATTACAAGAGGGGTTAAAAAACAGGTGAGAATCTCAGGCTGGGGATAGATAAGGAGGCCCAGGTTCGCTCCTGAAGCTGCTCCCTGCAGGAGAGCCCTGGGAATGAAGTGCCTCCACATTTTCCCTCTGGATGCCTTTGGCGCATTTGGTCACCATGTCATATGTTTCATTGAAGGTGAGTGCCAAATATCACATCATCCTGGGTGAATGCCTTGGAGTCCACAAACTGTACTCCAGCACACCTCACTGCTGCTGCACACTCTGGCTTCTGCTGCCTTTTGTACCAGCTAACAAAATGGGTTTCTTTTGATATTCCAAGCCAACTTATGCTACCCCTGTGGTCACAGGATTTTTAAGTCCTGTCAATCTAGAATTAATTCTCTTCTTACAGCCTAAGTGCCCCTTACCTCTTAGTCAAGAAAACTATATTGTTTGAAATAATTTCCATTTTTGCCAGTATAACATCTCATTTTCTTCTCAGTAGCCTGAAGGAATGATTTGTAACATGAATCTTAAAAACCCAGATAAAAGGAGAGGAGGCCAAAATGACAGCTAAATCAGAAGTACAAGAAATGTGCATGCATTTCTATATGTAGTAAGAAAATCCAGTCTCCACCAGTCTTAACTCTGATTTAGTAACAAATAGCTGATGCCCTTTCTTTGTTTTTAGGATACCACAGAGGACTGATAAGACGCTGTGCACAGGAGACAAGAGACATTTCCACAGCAGATGAAAACCTGCTGGGATCTGAAGGGATCACACTGTCAAAAAATTAGACTCTTTATCCACCAATATTATAAAAACCAGCAGTTGTACTTGTCTGCTAACAGTGTTATAATTTCTATTTGTGAGAGATCCTTCCTTTCCCCTTCTCCAGTCCTGCAGCAAAACCTTGGATTCTGACATCAAGCCCAGCAAGCAATATTAGTCCTTGAGACAGAGTTTGCAAAACAGTAATGAAATCAGAATGAGACTGCAGTTTGGCTTGCTGCCTTGGAGAATGGAAGTGAAATTAAAAGTAGAGAGAAGAGAAAGGACTTGCTCTTAGCTAAAATCAAATAGTTGAATGCATTTTTCACAAATTAAAGCATTTTAAACACTATTTACTACAGGCTTTTCTATTTCAATGAGTCTAGTAGTAACTGAAACCAGGAGGAAACAGCATTCAAAGCAGCTAAGATAAACTAGCAATAAAGAAGTCTTTTAAAATTTTATTCATCCAGGAAAACCTATTATGTAAAAAGCCTTCTGCCAAAGACAGAAAAGATACAAGGGCCAAGAGAATGGAAAGATATGTAGAAGAGGAAAACAAAGAGGAGAATTGTACATAAGAAAACAGGAGAGAGAATATCTGGAAAAATTCATCATGCTTTCCCTCAGAAAACAGCATCTATCAACTAGTCATAGAAATTCATTTTAATGACATGGATTATCATCACCTTTCTGAGACATGCTTTGCTGTTAGCAGTGGCCCACACCTTTGCCAGTGCCCAGGTTCTCGCTTGGGACTCCTGTCTGTCTGGGGAGACACAACAGCCATTTCAGGAGTCCAGGCTTTCTCAAAGAGTGAAACAACTGCCTTTCCAGAAAAAAATCAGTGGGTATTTTTCAGGTTTTTAAAAGGCCCCTTGAAACTTCAGACTAAAGACACATGCATAATGTGATTTCACACATTCCCTCCGGGTTTAAATGCAGACCTAAGAAGTATGATCACCTGTAGGGCACCATAAAAGATAAGAATATCATAAAGTCTGGTTTGGTAGGTGTTGGGTGAGAACTGGCACCTAAGAAGTTAATTCAAGATGGATATACCTTTTCCTCTCTTCATCAAGGTGAAGGGAACAGATTTTCAATCCTGCCTAGAGTTTGATTTTTTTTTTTTTTTTTAAGCACAGTCCTCACTGCAAAGCAATGACATCTGTATTCCTTAGCTACCTGACACACCTGGAAGTCCAATACAAGATAACAGACTTTATTCTGTAGCATTTTATCTCCTGCCTTCCTTTACAGAGGCAAGGACCTAAAGTAACTACAGCCAAAAGGTACTAGGGGAAGAGGAAAACTGGGAATGAGCAATGACATTGTCAAAAAAAGCCCAGCTTGTTTTCCTCCTTTTGAAACACAGATGTAATTTCTGAAGTGCCAGAGGTATGTCATAAAGCCATCAGACAGATGCTCAGCCAGCACTGCCAGGCTGCTGGAACCACGAGCTGCTTTCCTGTGAGAGATTGTACCTGCTTGCAACAAGCCTGCGAGTTTAACCCTGTCCTTACTGATGCTAAAATCAGCATTAGGACGACCCCAAATGTGGTATGACAGGAGGCAGCTATACTTAACACAAGCCAATAGACAAGCATTTGGGTTTGCATCTCACCCTCTGGTAGCTGCAGCCAAAAGGACTAATTAGTTACCTACAGCATATGCTTACACATCAAAAATAACTTCACAGTGCCTGGCACAACAATTTGAAAATCTCTGCAAAGCTGACCAAAAAATCCCACAAAAACCCACAAAAACAAAAAAAAAACCTCAAAAAAAAGTACTGTTTAAATCAAAAAGGAAAAACAAAATAACAAAGAGCAGCCCACACCCTGCACCACATTCAAAGAGAGGCGTCCTACCTTTCCGATCTTTGAACAAGAAGATTCCAATCAGCACACTGCGTCCAAGACTATACACTGAAGAATCTGCTAATACAAAACAAAGGGAGGGGCAAAAAAAATCCTGAAAACACTTAATTTTTGCTGAAAAACAGTTCTTAGCTATGAGAAAAGTGTTTCTTCTGTCATACAAAGACAAAAATGCATAAACATATCCATACAGTCATCTGAGTATGAAGGTGTGTCTGCACAGAGCACACACTATGCATGCATCAATGTATTTATAAACAAATCCACAGAAGTTTATTACCTATTCATTTTAATTCATCCAGTGTGCCCCGCTACAGATTTTTAATCTACAGCAGACAAAATCCAAAAAGCTTCAGCAAAATGGTATAACTCTCTCAAATTCTCAACAAGCAAACAAAGCTGACATTTTTTAAATAAAATCATTACCAGCTCATATGCTGCCATACCACAAAAGCCTATCCTTAAATAACTGCTGCATAATCATTCTCCCGGAGTGTTGTTATCCATCGGCTCGCTGCCTATCTCCAGACAGACGCAGTCTGCAAGCCACCAGCTTGGATCTACCATGTGTACGTCAGGAAAAGGAAAACTGCAAATTAGGAAAAGTCCCCGCAGTGGTGAAAAGGAAAAGAGGGTGAGTGGGAGAGGAAGAGGGAGTTCACCGGCCACAGAAATTTCGAGAACGACGATGAGCCAGCCAGCTCCGCCATCATCCACTTACAATAGGATGCTGCACCTCGCGGCTGCTGAAGCAGTTTGTCAAGGGGTTGCTGGTATCAAATGCCTGACAGGCATTTTAATTGCATCCAACCAAGTGTGTCCCCAGGAATCGGGCCTTTAATCCGATGAATATCACTGCCTGCTTTCTTTTGTGCTGCTGCCAGACACACACAAGCCTGCACTGCACACAGCAGCAAGGCGCCCGGTTCTGCCGCTATGCTGATCCAAATCCCAAACAGGGTTTGTGGACGGTGCACGATAAAAAGGAGGCCTGGAGGGATTTAGTATTTTCTGCTTTACAGATCAAGAAGGCAATTTGCTCTTCCCTTTTATTTTTCTATCTAGTGGTGTTTGCGTGTTGGAACCAGCCTGACTGTGCTATTTGAGCCTTGCGTTTTCTTATCCACACCAAGGGGAAATAAAACCAGGGAAAATGCAGAAGTGCTGCAGGACTGTGGGGGCGAGCAAGGACCCTTCAGGACTAATACAAGAGTATAACACATTCTCACTGCACAGTTCAGTTCAGAAATAAGTTCTTTGTCAAGTGAGGATTTCAGTTTTACTGCCACTATTCAGCTGTTGTGTCTGCTTTGATCTCATCTCCTTATTTCAAGGCTTTCTTCAGGACAATATTAATTTCAGTAGAAAAAGGAACATGTGAATTTGGAAATCGCCCTGTGTTCTGTGAGGAGCTGGGGTGCTAAACAGCTCAGCTGGGGAGGGATAGTAAAGAAGGGGTAGAGAAGCCTAAAAGAATTTTATAAAAGAATATGAGAAAAAAAACTAAAAGATGAACTGGTTTGTTTTAAAGAATTTTAAGTTTGTAATAAAACAGCATAGACAGCAAAGAAGCAGTCAGTTAGGTGTGACCAATGAGCCCAGCACACTCTTAAGGACTGAAGACAAGCTTAAATTTCCCTGCACTCAGGAAACAGAAGTCAACTAGGTTCACTTCCCAGCAGTAAGCTGGTGTTTCTCTATCCTGTGATAGCAGAGCATTTGACAGGGAAGGCTATCAACAGGAAAGTGAAACATCTCTCTATCACAAAATTTGGGATAGGTCCAACAAACCCCATTTACCTTCGGTTGGGCCAGGGGGCTTACAGGAAAGAGTAACAAATTTCCCATTGGGGTTGTCTCCCAAAATCCTGGGGGTAGAGGGCTGCAAAGGGAATCAATTATCTTCTGTCTTCCCCCACAACCACAGGATGACTTCACACACCCATCAACCATTTCATCAAACAGAAATTCCACCCTCACTGTTATAAACAGATCTTAGTAACTTAGGAGCATCTGTCCTGAGCTGCCAGTTTTTCCCTACTCTTTCAACCACCACAGCAGTGAGGAGGATGAGGAAGGCAGGCTGTATGGGACGAGGATGACAGTGAAGCAAGTTCCACATGGCAGCAAAAAGGCCTTTTGGAAGGAACAGATTCAAACAAGCAAGAGCGGCACTAGCGCAGTTCTTAGACCTTTCCTCTGAAAAAGCCTCCTGTGACTCATGGGAAGGGGTGCCTGCTGCTGCCAAACCTCCCACTGCAGAGATCATCCTCTGCAGAAACCAAGAAAACCCTAATCCTGCCTTGTCTTCCTCAGCTCCACCATTTACCCGTTGGTGCTTGTTCACAGCCTTGCTCTGATCTCTCCCTCCCTTCTACAGCTCCCCTTCACTGGCCAAAGCAACCAGGAACTCTGGGAGGTCCCAGCAAAAACACCAGGGAGCCAGGATGGTGGAAGAATAAGAAGTCCTGAAAACTGTCCTGTAATTGGTCTCAGAGGTTCCTAGCAGAACTCAGGTGGCTCACAAGGAATGGATACATATTGCCAGCCTGTGTCTCACACCCTGGAGCCTAAGGATTAATCTTCAACCAGCTACCCAAATCACCCTCAGCCTGCCCATGCAAGCATTTCCACAGACACAACCTGCTCAAACAGCCCATGGCAAATGGTTTCATCTTAAGATACTGCAAATAAAAACCATCTTAATCATCAGGTTTGTTCTGGCTGCCCTGTGATACATGTTTTCATACCTATAAAAATACTTCTGACAAGACAAAAGGCATAGGAGGAGACAGGGATGAAGGACCTAATCCAGATAGATGGTGGAACACAGAGAACACTCAGCCCTGTCTGAAATTTAACCTAATGTTTACCTAGCTTACTCACAGACGTAGGAAACCCATCACATAAAATCAATGCATCCCAACACAGTGAAAATACAAATATGTAAGGAAGCTGACAAGTCAAAATCCTGGAAATTATTAAATTACATTTTCAGCACTGAACTTCCCAAAAAGGAGTAAAGACATTTAAAATCGCAGTAAAGGAGGTGGTGAGACTGTGACTGAGGTCTGATCTAAACTCCAGAAGATTTTGCTGGTTCAGGTGGGTTTTATTTCATTATCACATTCACACAAGATAATGAACTCAATTTCATTACTGTCCAGCTGCATACTGGGTCCCTCTGTGCACGATGCTGGGCAAAACAGAAGACAGCTGCCATTATAAATTAAAGGAGGGAAAACCCTAAAGAGATTATGGTAGTGTTCTCCTCATTTTCAGGATAATGAGGGGGTGGGGAGAGAGAAGAACAATCATCAGTTGGGGCTTTCCCAAGGTCACACACAACCTCTGTTCCCAAACAAAGCAAGATGCTTCCACAACCTCAGCCTAAGATCTTTCTGCCCAAATCACTGCTGAAGCCTTGCAACCAGTGTTTAACAAAGGACTCGTGGGTTGGTTGCTTCTTTTTTAGCAAAGACTGGATGAACATTTTATGCAATGCCTAAAATAGCTTCCAATATCATCAGTGATGTAGATTAAGAGGCATAGGTCTACTGAACAGGAACTGCACCACTCTTGTAAAAATAGCCCTGAAACAGGGAATTTTCTTTTTATTCGCTATTGTCTTAGCACTTGAAACAGGGATGACTGCCTTCTGGAGAGCCTGAGAGGAGACAAATGCTTCACCAGACTCTCCAAATATTGTCCAATCATCTGCAGTAGTAATAAACTTAAGACGATTTATTTTACGATCCATTTGAGGGGAAAGCTTGCTTTTATTTTTTTCTCCTTCTCAAGGCAGGGGAAAAACTAAATAGAAGAGCATTAATTAATTCTAGAAAAATACATGCAGTTTAGCACACTCTTTCATCAGGGCTATGTAGTGAGGAAGGCTATAAGGCTGGAGTCACCGTCTTCCTCTCTGTGGTTACTGACAAAACAGGTGATGGATGTGGAGCAGTTAGAAAAGCCACAGGCCAAGTTAGCAGCCTCTGTGGCTAACACAGATTTCAAGGCAGGTTAGAAAGTTTCAGGATGCAGAGGGACCCTGATTTGTTTTTAGTCTTGCTGATCTGCCCACCTCATGCAGCCAGTCCAGAGCCCTTTCAATCATACTATTTCCTTTACACCAGTGGTGTCACCAGCTTTGTCTCCATAGCAGATCCCAAAATCTTTATGGGACTCATCTGTCCTTCCTCCAATAAAACAGGCCAGTACTGGTGACATTACCCTTTCCCAGCATTCACCCAAAGTCATCCCCTCCCACTGACTATCATGGCCAGCTCTCTTGACACACCAGCTGATCCAACATGGGGTTCTGTGCAGCATGGTTATATAAACAAGTCTTCAAATCCCAGGCATATTATGGCCTCTCTTTCCCCTATTTCAGCTTATTTGTTTTAAATGTGTCAGAGATACTTTCAGGCACGATCTCTCTTTTGTGAATCCTAGCTGACCCTCCTCAACTAAATAACCAGTATGTGAAATATCTAGAAAAGGATTCTCTATTTCTCTCTGTGCCACCATGTCACTAAAATCAAGCTGGAAGATGTAGAATATTCAAATACTCCCAGGTCTGTTTGCCAGAACAACCCATACTCCACTTAACCCTTTGAAGCTACCAAATTCTTTGGCTTTCTGAGGAAATCCTTCGCTTCTAGCTCAGAGACCAGTGAGGACAAAATAGTAAGAAAGCAAAATTCATTAAATGTATTTGTTAGTCCCTAAACCTTGTATGTATATGTGGCAGAGATACTAGTAACAGCTGCAATGTAAGCAGTTGTAAAGTTACCCCAAAATAAACCATCCCTTCTATCCTGGCTGCTGTCAATTGCATGTGGAGGGGAGCAGCCTGGTCTCACTGCTTGTTCAGCCTGCTGCTTCTGAGGTGCTAGTGTCACTGACAGCTGGGCCAAAACAAACACCCCAACCTCAAATTCCATCCACAAAGGAAAAGCAAAGAGATGAGTGAGCAATCACACCCCAAATTTTGATACAGTAGAAGCAAACCTCCATCTCAGAGAATCACTGAAACATTATAAAGACATCTGATGTGTCCCAACTGGTACCGCCTAAAAGTGCCATGTGACTGCACTGCTCCTAGAAGGCCATCTAAATTTTCAGTTGATATCTTGTGTCCACAGTATCAGAAGCAATTGATAGCACCAACCCTGCTGCAGAAACCAATGGCACCTGAGAGTGCTGTACACCTGAGAGTTTCCACAAAACCAGATCACGGCACTGCACACATCCAGGAACACAATGGCTTTGGAGCAGGCAACACTGCATTAGTGGAAGGCTCAAAGATTATATGAGTGAACACACAGCCCTTGTCCTGATGGATGTCCACGTGACAAGCTGTGCATCTCAGAGAAACACCAAATGTTTCTCTATCCTATCATGTGGTTTATGACTAAGAAAATACTGCAGATAGAATCTGTACCACTTGTTCTCACCTTTTCTCTCTCCTGGCCTACCAGTGGGGTCATGAGGCAAAATAAAAACTTGCTTACTGTAAAATATCACAGCTACTGTAATAGAACTTACTAATGTATCAGTTTGTACTTCACTTAATCAGGTAACCTAATGCTTTTAAATTGTCATGCCATAACTTTCAACAGAAGCTTTAGCTATTATTCTGCATTAAATTTATAAATGAAATATTCTAAACTAATGAATCATTTGTTGAAGCAGATTTTGAAAAACATGCAATTAAAATGTAAACAAAGCTGGCATGGTCTTAAAGACAAAGAAGTAACTGCAATACAAAATACACAGATTTATCTGTTCATCTGGTATTTCAATAGTATTTCAATTCAAACACCACTTATATTTAGGAAAATGGTTTTTTCAGTCAATAGGACATTGGTATATAGTTAATGCAGTATTGAAAATAGAGGTTTGCCTGAAAATAAGTTGGTATCTGTTATCCCTTTCATTAAAAAGGTATTTGCTCCTTAACTTAAAGATCAGTCTTTTCCCAGAAATATGTTCTCCAACAGATAAGTACTGACTTCCTAAAAGCTGCCAGATCATTATTTTCTCTTATGCCCATACTTTCCTTCAAGAATTTTTTTTAAAATTTGGTTAGCTCAGCTAACTGCGGTTCCTCGACAGCAAAACCAACCAGACAGGCACTAGAAATTGCAGAAACATGTAGTAACATGTAGCACAATTGGTTTCAACAGCTTCTCACTTCCCAACGGTTTATGTAAGGAAGGCAGTCAGGCAGAAACCCATGGAAGAGCTCGCGGCAGCTGAGCCGTGTGGAGGGGAAGCAGCTCTCTCCTCACCTCAGAGGAGAGACGACAAAAGCAGCCTTATGAGAACACTGCTTGGCTGTCAGCCTGACCCACATGGGCTCAGATGTGACACTGCCAGCGTGATGTAACAGCTTATCCCCTCTTCACATGGGCAGCCAGGCTGAGCCTGTCCAATACCTGCCCTTCACAGACTGCAGACTTCCAGTAAAACCACCCACAGTTAACAGCCTCTGACCTCTCAGACAAAGCCCTGCTAAAACCACCAGAAGCCCTTCCTGGACTCCAGTCCATCTGGATCAGAATTTGTATTTATGCACACTCTTGTAGCATTTCAGATAAAGGTGAGGAGGGCTGGCAGTGTGCACTGCATGTTACAGATACTCTCTTTGTGCAGGACCCCCTTGCAAGGGTTTCTTAATGGATTCTGACTATCACATTTACTTGTGAAATGAACATAGCAGATCCTGTAGGCTAATTCATTAGCAACTTATGATTGACTCTTGTTTTCATCATCATAAAAGCAGATTTCCTGTGGTTAACACAATGATTCCAATTCCCTCTTTGCTTACACACATTTAAGCCAGCCACTGCTTCACTGAATCCACAGCACTTACCACATCAAGACTAAAATGAGTTTAATGACTGGAGACTTGGATCACATAACTTAAACATAGTCTTCATTCATTCACCCTGGTCTCACAGTACTGTCCACAATTATTTTTAAGCTGTTTGTACATGTGAATTACTTCCCTCATCTGCACCAGGTAGCTGCCCCAAGGGTGAAAGCAGTAGCTATTTCACAGCACTCACACTGTCCATGAGCTCAGGGTACAAAGAGAAGGGTGCCACCTCTGACCACCATCACCAGGGAGACTTTGGGGAAGTGTAATGTGATTATAGTCAAATATAGTTTATCAGAATGGGTGGAAAACATGAAAGTCATTAGACAAAAGGGATTTTTGGATAAATGAAAGACCTAGGACCTAATCTCATACACCTCAGTGATGTGACCTTCTTTTAGATGAAGTCATACTTTGATCAGTGGCATTTTAGATGACAGGCTCAAACAGAGCATGGCCAGTAAGTCAAACTTCTCCTGCTGTTTCAACGACCAGCATAGGACTTCTTGCTGCTACAAGCCATCCAGACACCAGTTTACACTGGTCTCAGAGGATGGTACTGTTCAGCAGAGAAGTGATCCCACAGCAACTCTAGGGCACCAAGGAGAATATGATCTGGATTTAAAAGGGGGAAAGGCAGAGGGGAGGATAGAGACAGGAGTTGCCAGTCTTGGCTCCTCTACCATCCTACATGAGTTTCTTTGGAAGACTCCCATTCAGTTTGGCAGGGAACAGAAGCATGGACAGCTCAACAGATAAGGGTTTATACTCTGTTCAAGGCCCTACAGAGACACATAACTAGGAAGGAAAGGCAGAATTAAGAGAATTTAGCAGCTTTAACAACATACTCTGCAAGTAGTAGGAAGACTATGCTAAGCTTTTTAACAGCCTGAATATTCAAACAAAAATCCCACAGAAAACAGAGAAAAATCCCATATACATAAGCAAAAGCAAAACTGTGGGAATATAATTAGAAAAGCTAAGGAACAAACTGACTTATGATTAGCCAGGAACATAAAAGGCAACAAATGAAGAATACATATGATCTGAAGTGCAGACAGGACAAGTCATGGTTCAGCAGAGAGGCACAACAAAGATGATGCACAGAAGGCTACAACTCAACATACTCAACATTGCTCCATTTTCACAAGACCAACAGTGAACAAACACTGCACACGATTGTTTTAAAAAGAAGCAGAACTTCAGGTTAGAACAGGAAAGAGCAACTTAAGAAACACTCAAAACAAGGCAGATGCAGCTTAGAAAGTTGTGTGGATCCTCCCTGACTCAGGAAGAGTGTTTCAGACTTCAGAACAAACCAGACAAGAGTATGCTTTATTATCTTCACAAACATCTTCCCAAACATCACACTTTCTCTTGAAAGGTCTCTTGAAGCTGTAGAAAATTACAAACCAATCAGTTAAATGCCATCTTTGCAAAGATTATGGGAAAAATAAACCAAGTAGTTTACAAGTACCTAAATGCCTACAGGGCAAGAGCACAACTTAAAGAATACTTCTGGTAATATCAGTTTGTCAGTAACAAATGCCAACAAACTCATCTTAGCACTCCTGATTTTGCTTCTCTAAAATTTGGGGTTCACCCCAAGTTAAGATGAGTTTATCACAGGAAAGCATCTCCCAAAACCAAGATTATTGCAGCATACTGCACGGCAGCTCCAAGATCTAAAAGCAGGAAATCAAGAAAAAAAGGATTGAACAGCACATTGAGAGACAAGGCCTCAAACACGTGACTAGACAAATCAGGAGTAAGTAGCTTGGCAGTAGTTTGACAGGAAAAGGTTTACTGTGGGCAAATAAAGGACAAACCACAGTTTTATTTATCCTACTGGGGATGCTATCCCGAAAACACTGGCATAATTATTCTATTTTATTTGGTGGTGGTGTCTTGGCTGGAGAAATGCCAAAATGTGGGGTTTGCACAGTAGAGATAGATACTGGCAAACTGGGGAGAGTCCAGATAAACAAAAGGGAGAGTTTGGGAAAACATTCTTCTAATCTTTCCTTGTAAAGCACATGTTTTCAGATAGGTTTCTCTAAAGTACAGAAAACCCAAGCAGTAACAGAAATCTTCCAGATAATGTAATTTCTTAAGATAAAGGAAGAAAGCAATTACATTCTAAATCAGCGGGGGGATGGGTGAGGGGGATCAAGGAGGGGGGAATAAAAGAGTAATTCACTGGGCTAATTAAAAGCAAATCTGTGTGCATGGTTACTAAAACCCCTGCTTCTGAGGAAGGTTGAACAATTTATTTTTATACAAAGAGCACCAAGGGCAGTGCCTAGACAGGTTAGCATCCTTGAAGAGAATTGTTGTCCTGCAGGCATCTAGTTTCTCTAACTGGAGAAATTCCAGCAAAACTCACCTGGCCATAGGACTAACTTGCACTGCCTTCTCTCCATCCTTCCCAAGCCTAATGAGAATTGCTGGTGCAGAGTACAGCACTGCTCCCTCCACACCTTTCTAATCTGGGCCAGCTGGAGTGCTGGGAATCTCAGCCCCAACCTGCCACTAAGGTGCAGAGAGCTGCAAAGCCTTCAGCTTCAGGGACACTGGGGCTGGAAAAGGAATGCCAAGAGGAGCTCCTATAGGGTTCCCACTACATCAGCTCAGTCTCTCAGAGGACAAGCTCTTCCCCCTACTCCATCCCTCTAATCTGCTGGAGGACCTCAGTGGGGTGGAGAGGGCACCAAGGCTGGCCCCTTCCTATCCACAACGCCTTTGAGATTGTACTTGAGGATCTGGAGCCAGCAATTTTACTGCAACCTGCCATCCCCCAGACTTCCACCTGGTCCATAGGGTGCAACTGGTTCACATAAAGGTGTCTCACCACTTATTAAAACCTCCGTAAAGACTGAAAAATAAAGATGGTTGCAGCATTTGCAAGAAGGCTCCCTACCTCTTTTCAGAAGGTTTTGAAAATAAAGTTAGTCTTTGGGGCACAATGACTCCTTTATTTGAGGAAAAAAACCCAAAAACACCCATGCAATGATGCAGAACCTGTGAGTGAGAAACCAGGAGAGCAGCACTATTAAGAAAGACCACAGAAGGAATGAAGAGGAGAGAATAAACGAAATAACTAATACCCATTTGCTCCAAGGTTCTCTCTGCACCAATTGGCAAAAAGAATACAACTGAATCATTAATAATTGAAGGAACTTGAAGACAAAGAGATTTTCATCCAATGTTAAAGGGATGAAAGACGGCTGTAATGAGAATTCTGATGATGGAATCATTTGCGGAGGGACTGGGAAGGAGGAGGTTATATTTTAAAGAAATGGTTCCTTTGTAAGACAAGAGCAAGCATTCTCATTACTAATGCAGACAGACACATCTGAAAGACCTTATTCAGCTGATGGTGTCACCAAACACCCCTCTGGACTCAAGCTCCCCACCAACAATAGTAAACAAGGATAGGAGACTGCTGTAACAAAATATAAAGTGTCACTTGTTTATTCTTTTTAGCCTCATAAATCATTTAAGGATGAATATTAACAAGAACTCAGTTTTCTGTGCCTTTCTTAACTGATGATTCTCTGCACAGAGTTGATGGGAGCTTGAACTTTCACTGCTTTTGGAAGCTGGCCCTGCAGACCAAGTAAGGACCAACAGCAGTAGCAAAAAACAGGGGGTATCCCTTCTCAGGAGCTGAATCTTGTACAGAGGAATTCCCACTGACTCCTTTTAAAGGCCTATCAGCAGTGGAGACAGGCACACTCATGTCAGCCTCTAGTTCAAGGCCTGGAGTTTTGCAGAAGACAGTTTCTGAGCAATAGACTGTGCTAAGAGACAAACAGCATATTAATTTTACTGGATTGCTACCATGTTTGAGGGGAAAGATGTTAATGGAACTCAGTAAGACTGAAATGCATTGTTTTCCTCTTAAAGAATAAAAAGGTACAATTTCAAAAACAGAAATAGATCAGACTAAATTTCTTAAGAAGATGAAAAGTCAAAACCAAAGTAACAAAAAGGGAAAAAAACCCAAAACCAAACAACCAAAAACCCCCAATGCACAACTCTGCATCATTTACAGAAAGGACTACTAGGATCCTACCATGAACCACAGGCTCACATTATTAGGGTAACCAACTCCAAATTAACTCCTGATCCCCTAAAGCTATCCTTGCAAACCCTCCCAAGTCCCAGCGTGGCCTGTGACAGCACAAATCACAAAGACCTTTTCAGATTTACACTGTAACATCATCACTCACCATAGCCAAGTCAATGAGAAACAACTAGTTCATTTTTCTGCAAGAAGGTGTGACAGAAAATGAAACAGAGCCTGGCTCAACCTGTCTTCATGAAGGCCCACCAGAACAGAAGCCATGAACAGGAGGGCATTCTCCTGCAACCCTTCACACCCTAGTGGGATTTCTTCCCAGATTGTGTTTTCTGGTCTGCTGGCTTTGCTCAAATTATCTTCCACCATCCCCTGGATATCCCCACTGCCATTAGCAGGATGGGTGGAGCTGTAAGAGCCACTCACCAGGTGAGTGTGGCAGAATGGATCCCACAGATCCCACTCCTGGCTGTACTCTGGCTGCAGGTACACGCACAGAGCCACAAGAGTCCAATAAACAGAATCTAGTTTATGAGCAAACTGGGCTTTTTATTATTATTATTTTTTAGCCACTGGGGACCTTGTTAGAGTTGTTTTCCTCATAAAGGGTTAGTCTCACCTTTGCAAGCCCTGGATCTGGAGCACTATGCTACTTTCTTGACTCTCCCAGGGTTTCTCCCTTTGCAGAACTCGCACTTTGCCTGTGGGTGAGCAGCATCCTAGTGAGCAGAAAGGAAGCTCCAAGGGCCATTCCCCCCCACCAACCTCAGTGCAGCAAGTCTCTCCCAAAAATATATACTTACCTCCTACAAACTGACTTCAGATTATAAAGCAAACCCCAAATCAACTCAAATACAACAAACTTGGGATGCAACTCTCTCAACAGCAGAAGCAGCAATTTCCTAATATTTTGTATTACCATCATTAACCATTTTTGCTGTCTGGTCAACGCAAACCATGAGCCTCGGAATCTGCAACTGGCAAAATCATCCCTCAACATTTCATTGCTTATACTCAGATATAAATCTTCTGCCTGACACAGCTTTCACAGGACAAGAGACTAGTGAAAAAGGAATGGGGTTTTGTTATAGAACTTACACTCCATTCATTGCATACGTGAGGTTTTTAAGAGACTGCGTGTTGATTTGGAAACTACCAATCCTCTCTTTAACTTAATCTCTTATTCTTTCATATTCAAAGACAAAATTTTGGAGAATAGAGAAAGAAATATTTAATGCACTTCTTAATAAAAGGTACCATGAAAAGTCATTTACAATTCAACAGCTTTACGAATAAAAATACACAGGGCCATGCCAAAATAACCAGCATCACTAGCTGGTGACAAAACTTATACCTGCTGCAGAGAGCTACAGGTCAAGAGTAAGAAAATTCACTTCTGGTAAAGCTGCCTGATCCTTTATTAACCTGTGATATTCCTCCAGGATATTTCAATTCTTTGCTACAAGATGTCATCTGTTAAGCTGTAAGAGCTCTATTAAAATTCATGCTAAGTGTTTCTCAAAGACCATCCACTGATTACATGGGAGTGCTGAGCTCTAACCACTGCAGTGCTGGGCAACACACTTTTCTTCCAGCCCTTTTTATTCCCCCAATATTGGGTGATCCTTGCTGGCTTCCAGCTGCTGCCCCCACCTAGTCCAGAAGGAGGGGGGCCCTGATGAAACCAAACTTTCTCAGGTTTTCTTCTATCACTGTTCCCCCATGTTACAAATACAGATCTCTACTCTGACCTCTTCTTCAGCCTCTCCTGAGGGAAGGGTTCAACATTAAAGAGGCAAGTCAATCCAAGAGCACATGCCAAGGTTCAGTGAAACATGCTGGCTGGACCAAAGGGCTTTTCTTTTCTTTACATCTTTAGAGAGCCTTAAGAGCATCTTATCAGTAAAAAGATATCTCTGCACATATCCCATGTACTGACTGCCAAACAGACCAGCTGTTTCCCATTGTGTTGGTTTTGCTCAGCCTGGTCTTTCGTAGCAGGGGGCCACAGAGGTGACTTCTGTGAGAAGCTTCTGGAAGCTTCCACCATGTGCAGCAGGGCCAATCCCTGATGGCTCTGAAGATGGACCTGCTGCTGGCCAAAACTGGGCCAGGGAGAGAGGCTGGTAACACCTCTGTGATAACAGATTTAAGAAGAAAATCAAAACAAAGTGGGGCACAGTTTCTTCTTTCAGTCAGAGAAGAGGAGAGGTGAGAACACGTGAGGGAAACAACACGGCAACACCAAGGCCAGTGGAGAAGGAGGGAGAGGAGCTGTTCCAGGTGCCAGAGCCAAGATTACTCTGTGGGCTGTGCTGAGACCATGGTGAAGGATCTGTGCCCCTGTAGCCCATGGGGATCCATGGGGGATGCAGAGATCCACCCACAGCCCATGGGGATCCACAGGGATGCAGAGATCCACCCACAGCCCCTGGGGATCCACAGGGATGCAGAGATCCCCCCACAGCCCCTGGGGAGGTGCCCCTGCCAGAGCAGGTGATGCCTGCAGGAGGCTGTGCTGCAGTGGAGACCCAGTGGAGAGAGGGCCCTGCTCCCAGGCTGCAGCAGCCTGGGCTTGGGGGGCTGCAGCCCGTGGAGCAGTGACCCAGGCCACAGCAGGGTGGGGAGGGCTCTGCCTGGGCCAGGGACTCACACTGCAGCTGTTTTGGCAGGACTGCTGCTCGTGAGAGTGGATCCATGCTGGAGAAGGTCACAGAACTGTCTCCCATGGGAAAGGACCCCATATTCTCACAGGGGAAGGAATCCTCTCCCAGGGCAGCAGAAGAAAACCTCAGGTGACAAACTGACTAAGCCCCCCTGCCCTGTCTCCCTGCACTGTTGGTGGGAAGGAGGGAGGGGCTGCAGGGAAAAAGATGTTTTAAGGGCTTATTTTACTTCTCATTATCCTTCTCTGATTTTGCTAGTAATAAATACACTTTAAGTTGAGCCTGTTTTGCCCTTGAAGTGTTTCCTCCCCGTCCTTATCTCAATTCATGACCCCTTAGTTAATTTTTTTTTCTCTCCTCTGCCCAGCTGTGTCAGGGGAGGGTGAGTGAGTGCCTGGCACTGGGCCAGTGTCAAACCACCACAAACTATTAACCTCAAACCAGATACTAAGGTGAGAAAAATAAGCACATATGAATTCATGCCAAAAGAACCACTTTGGATACAGGGAGTTAAAGCAATGGGTGACAAAGTGCTAAGCAGAGGAGATAGTTCAGGGTGAGTTCATTCACTGTTTTAAGACCACCATCACTCTCCTCAAGTGATCCCTAGTTCTTCTGCCTGCTCTTAAATAGGAGCCCTTCTCATCCTCCACCAATCCTAATTTTAACAACATCTCACCCTCCACTCTGGCTTTTTAAAAACTTTCTTTCCTTCCATCAATATTTTGATAGTTACAAACATTCTCCCAAGACACCCCTTTCTTTCCCCAGCTCAGGAATTGCATTGAGCCCACTGTGCTCTCAGTGATGTCGCAGTAGATCGGGAGAGATGCTGTGGCCTGTTGTGACATGGAAGTAAAACTGCAATGAGATCTATGTCTCCACTAACAGGACATACTCAGCTCTCAGTAGTGGCGTTTTCTGACCCATTCCTGCTCTGTATCCAGGAGTGTGGGTTGCCTTCCTGGTCATATTTGCTAGCAGAATATATATTCTTCCTGGCAAAAGGGTCAGTTTGCTTCCAGTGTTTTACTGCAGTTAAACCAGCCCAAACAGTCTCTCTGCAGGCAGCAAATGTGTGGTTTGTCCTTGTCTACACTCCTGCTAAACTGCAGCTGGCACTGATTGATGGTGTTTGTTTCAGTGAGATCATTTTTAATAATGTAGACAACAGGAGGCAAGATCAAGTGCCCTGACCCACCAATTCTGCTGTACTAACTGCTATCCTTAGCAATAAGAACAAGCCTTGGTAATTTTTTTTCCTGAAGGCCTTCTCAAATAACCCCACACAGGAGAGGGGGATCAGTCAAACAGCCCGTGGGGTGTTGAGCAGAGTTGCTGGGGGAAACCAAAGCAACTCCTCTCCCAGCCTCAGCTAAGTCAGGTTCAAGACTGAATCTCTTCCCCTGCACTGCCCAAGGTTACCTTTGTGGCTTCTCTTACCACAGCCTTTAAGATCAAAAAAGATAAGCAAATAAATAATTCTACAAGATCTCCTGAATGATAATTTCATTCTCAGTTCATGGAGCATCATGCCCAGAACTTAAAAAATATTGGTAAATGGATGGGAATATTTGTCTAATCCAGTATAGGGAGGTGTGGTGTTCTTCATACCATTGTAACTCTTTATTTGTCTTTAATAACCTTTCTCTGGAGCTTCAGGTGTCCTTGTTCAAATTGCATAGGCAGTGTAAGGCTGCAGAAGTTATAAACCTTGCTATGCCTGGTCTTCAAAAGCTACAAAACATCTGTTGGCTGGCAAGAGCAATTAATTAGCAAAATTGAAAAGATGGTTCGTTTTACAAAGGCTTGGATGAAGCAGGGGAGGGGGAGGTGACTCCAGGAAAGTGAAGCCTAGTGAAGGCCTGTAAGCTGTGTGCCTCTGGGCAAATTCCCAAGGCTGAAATCTCAAGGAATTTAATGCTTCTTAATTCCACAGGATCTTTAATTACAGCCAAGAGAAGGCAATGAGATGTGATGTCAATGTTTAAATGAAAATAAAGATAATAAAAAGCCTGTCAAATTTACCAGCCAGTCTCCCAGACACAATCCCACACACGCTGAGCACCTGGGTGCTCAGAGAAAATAACCAATTCCACGAGCATGGCAACAGCAGAGGAAAATAAAATGCCCCCAAACCACCCTCCCCACACCTTCCAGAGGCTGCTGCCTCCTCATTTTGTGTGAGTGATCTCTGGAAACCACGGTGCTGGTACATGTGCATTTTGGGAAGAGCTCATACTCTCACATGAATTGGACCAACATCCACTTGAAAACCATCCTAGTAATTATGGACTTAATTACAGGTTTGGGTGTTTGTAAGACACTTTTTTCTGGAAAGCAAAGCTAACCCTTCTAACCTAATACCCCTCAATGGTTCAACAAAACTCCCACTGGGCCACTGCACAGGGTGCATGTGTGTTTCTAACTCTGGTCCGCAGTTTTTGGGTGTGTGGTTATTTCTCACCCAAAAGCTGCCAGGTGCTTCCTAGGGGAGCTTGGGATTGCTGAGGAATTTTTTGCAAATAACCAGCAATATTCCTCCTCTGCCTTTCCCAAGGCTGGAGAAGCAGCACTTCCTTTGGAATGGGGCCTAGCACAGGTCAGGACCAAAGCAGGGCCCCAGCTGAGGGCATCACCTCCCACTGTTGCCATCTCTCCTGTGAATTTGCCATGTGTGAAACTGTCTGGGAAGGGGTGGGCTGATTCACCAGGGAGGAAGAATTGGGTGACAGCAAGAATTTGGATAAGGAAGCTCAGCTCAGGCTCCTTCCACGGGCAGGAGTGTTGGCTCACCCCGAGCCAGCTCCAGCCTTGCCCCCTGGCATGAGGTGAACAAAGGAGAAAATGTCCTTGACTGAATGCCAGCACTTGGAACAAGAGGGACAAAGTGCCCAGGGCTCCAGCAGCCACTCCCAGATCTCTGGATTCACACTTTTACCAGTCTGGGATGCAAAATATTATCTCTGGACAGCTCTAGGAGTGCCCTGGCAGTGTCACCAGCACCCAAGGGACCCTGCCACAGGTGCTGACAGCTCTCTTGCAGCTGCTCTTCTGCACCTGCTCCTGAGCTATGGAAGAGGGAGGTGCTTTCAGTCCAAGCAAATCTGAACCCAAACTTTCAGTTGAGTTGCCTAACTCTGGCCAAGCAGAGGACAGCAAGCACCAGACACCAGCTGCTTCTCCCCAGCACAGCAGTGCCAGGCAGGCCACAGTAGCACCCTCCCTGTAAATTAAAATGAAACCTGCCAGATGCATACTGGGCACTTAGAGGGAGTTTAAAAAATCTCAGTTAAAAAAAAAACAACTCACTGCACTCTTTTACAGTAAGACACATGAATAATATGGCCACACATCAAATACACAGGAGAACAACCTTATGATGATAAACAATCACCTCTAATTAAAAATTAAGGGCTTTTTTCCTTTGGTGATTTTGATTTCTTTTCAGAAATAATTAACCTTTCCTAGCATATGAAATGTTTCTGCCAGACAAGAATAGGAAGACTAAATATGTTTCAAGGCTGAAAAAGAAATCAGATCTTCTGTGCAGTCATGGGGTTCCTGTACATTTTCCCTTTAAACCCATAACTCAGTTTTATATTTACTTTGTTAATTAAAACTGAGCTTTATTAAATCTGTATCTTAAAAATCCAATAAAGAAGAAGCCACCATAGACAAAAGCATTTCCCTTGGTACAGATGTTAAAGTGGGCTATCAATCAGCCATGAACACAGATACACAACTGACTGTGCCTATCAGAAAATTATAAACCCACATCCCACTGATGGAGGGAAGTTTTGATTATCAGCAGCATGCGCCGTTATCCCACAAGATACAGAATTGTGTTCCATACAGGCAACTCCAAGATGATTTTTTTCCCCTCTGAGGTATACTATGCTTTATTATTATTATTACTATTATTTTTACTATTATTATTATTATTCCTCCAGTAATACGTAGCTCAGAGATTAATTCAATGCAAGTATCCTGGATGCAGAGAAGCTGGAGAGTAGACAGGGCTCTACAAATAAGAGATACCAAAACCATGCTGTTCTTTCCCTCAGAATTTTTCCAGTCATTTCAAACTGTTCATTAAATAACCAACACTCTTTGCCTGAGCAAGCAAGACACTGAACTAAAAAGCAGACCTGCCCTGAGAGCTTTTACTGGTTGAGGGTTATGCCCAGCTTTGCCCAGGGTGAATACATTGCCTGGCTCTTATGTTGGGTCAGACAAGGAGGCACTTGTCTGGGGCAGAAACTGGATGGGATGTTAACATGAACTTCTTCTGTGCTTCTCTCTTACTGCTTGAAAAAATACATATTAAAGACAGAAGAGTCTTTAACTTTTAACTTGCCTCTGGGTTTGCAGAAGGATGTACTGACTTGAGAAGTTTCTGTTTGTTCGTGGATACATTGTGTAATTAACCTTGTGCTCTGGACTGATGAATTGCTGGTTCAAAACCTTGTGTACGTGTCAGCATCCTTCTAAATAAATCACCTCCAGTCTTCTTACATGGTACTGTACCAACAGCTGTAACAACCAAAGCCTGGCCTAATGATACAAATTATTACAGTCAATAGTTTGGCTTCAGTGTGGCTTTTGGTGGTGCCAAACAGTTGTAATATGTAAGGGGTGAAAATTGTAATGAAAAATTAACTCAAGGATTTGAATTTCTTTACTCTCCATGCAATTGAGATTTCTCAAAGGCTACAAACATGCTTTGCTGTTGCTCCCAAGTGTTTTCATGTGTTTGCTGTGATTGTGAATTCCTTGTGTATCACTTAAAACCAGAAAAATCCCAATGGATGACCTGAAATGTCTTTCACTGCCTATTATGGCCTATGAGAGTTTCTGCCAAGGACCAGAAATGAATGCCATGAGCAGCACAAGCAGCCACCACGCCCTTCAAATGACAACTAGATGTAACTCCTCTGCAATGGTTTTATCAGCGCCTTCTGCAGAAATACCTATTGTGTTAATTTGACTGAATTGCTCTTTAAAATATTTCCATTTGAAACAAATATAAAATCATCCTGGGTAACCTGAAAATATTTCTATCACTACCGAACTTTTTATTTGCAGAAAATCAGTGCTCCTGTATATTATTAATATATTACTTACTAGTACAAAATGGAGTGACCCATTTAAAGGCCAATCAAGTGCTCAAAAAGGCAAATAAAAATACAAGAGACTCATGTGGATTTTAAATTAATCAAGGCCTTTAGAAAAATTAATTAATACCCAAATAACTGTCATTCCTGAACTGTTTCTTGGCCAAGATAACTTAGTTATCAGCTCCCAGCCTGGCAATTAGGAACTGGAAAAGTACTTGATTGATACAATAACAGTACTTAAATTAATGAAGCAGATAACGCCTATAATCAGTGAGAAAAACCTAGAAAGGGTCTCAGTGAATGTTATTATGCCACAAAAGAGTTGGTTTCTTTGGATTTCAGTTTGTCTCAGCTCACTAAACTGTGCTCCTTTTGTAGGGATTTCATCTCTTTATGCTTGCAGCAGTTATAATGCCAGATAATCAATCCCACAGAGTTTGCAAGTTTATGGGACACAAAACTTAGAGGAAATTTCAGCTGCCTCACCCTAAAAGCCACTGCTGACTAGGTAGTGGCAATCAGGCAGCAAAGCAGTATTTCAGAACCGCTCAGATCTGGGGCAGATGGAGAATGCAGTGGTGGGTTTAGAAGTCAAAATGAGGTCACTGGAAAGTGTCCCCTCTTCTTAGTGAATTCAGGCTCTCTTTCCTGACCACTCTGGATACCCACAATCCCATGGGAAGCACGCAGTATTTTCATTTCTGGCAGATTTTAAGCCACACCTGTTGACGTGCTACCCCAGTGCCTCTTCTCAGAGGTGGGAGCTTTCACTCAGTACAGAATATTCCAGGGCAATTGGCCTTTAGCCAGCTTCCCACAGAGAAAGCCAGAGTAACTGGAAGATATTTCATCATACCCCACACTCCATATTTCTCCATCACTGACAGGACCCTCATCTTTCAAAAGTCCATTTCCAACTCAGCTGTCTGAGAAGAATGAAAAATCATTCTTCTCAAAAGTCTAAGCAAGGGGAGAAAAAAAACCCCAAACACAAAGATAAATAGATTGGACCTAATTTTAAAGTTGTTGGGAATGGAAAATGACGTGAGAATCCACAAGCACTAGTTTATTTAGGACAACAGCCTCTGGCATGGGCTTAAATGCCATTTTTGGTTAAGGCAGACAAGTGGTCTTTTCCAAAGCTTTCCTTCTCTGGGGAATTCATATTGTAGAGATAATCTCAGTACAGATATGATGTCCTTTGCTCTAGCACCTGTCACATAGCCCCTTTCTTGTCTTGCCAAGCTCTCAGAGGCCATGCAAGCAGAAGGCATCTGTCAGAGTGCCAGGGGCTGTCATTAAAAACAAATGGAGAAATAACAACAAAATAAAGAAACACCCAGTGCTTGGAAACCTCTGCCAAAACCTCTCCAGTTTAAGATGTCACTGTTTCTGAAACAAAAGGACTGGATGAGATGCATTTACACATGCCAGTGCTGCTTACCTTCATAAATTGCTGGATCAATTACTGGCTGTATGAACAATTTTGTGCTGTGCTTTATTCCAAGAGTAAATACCACTGCCCAAAAAACCCCCACAACCCAAAATATCATAAGCTCTGCTAAAAGTATATTGTCCAAAGGGTGCAAGCCCATGCCTTCTATCAAATATGTAAATCAAATATGACACCTTATAAGCCTTTCAAGTCAATTGTTATGATTTTCTTTGGTTTATTTATATCAACAAGCAGAAAAGGCAACTCGTATCTACTGAAACAGAGGGAGAGAAAAGGGCAGTTGTGCAGGGAACTCAGAGTTCTGAAATACTCTGCATTTATATAGCACAGAGAGGGAGAACCCACAGGATGCAGTTCCAGAATGAAGTTCACATTGATTCCTACTTCCTACACACTGCTGGATCAAACACCATACCCATTATTTATGACTGGAGGTTTTTAGGTGATAAAAACCCCATAAAACATCCCATTTTTCCTTCTCCCTTGTATATACACTCATTTTGCAAAATGAGTGTGTTCTTGCTTCAGCCCAGGGCGATCTGCAATCCATCCCATTACCACCCAAGACAGCACATTTAAAACAGGAAAGCTACAACTATAGTATATGACACTGCAAGGCTTTTTGCTTAATACTGGTTTTGGCATACCTGTGAGGTTTCTAGGCCAGAAACCAAAACTGGCAGCAATCTGCCGTGGTATTTCTGGTGCAAAGGCCACAAAGAAAAGGCATTTGTTCATAAGAACCTTTTGGGATTATGCAATAGAGATGGGACCAGTGAGAGATATTTGAAAGCATGATTTATTGCTCTTATCTTTTACAGTCTCATGAAGGAGTGAGAACATCTTCACAGCATAAGTTAGAGGTCTGTAGTTGTCCGTGGTCAGTGGTCACAAAATCTGTAGCTACAAGGTCCTTTAAAGGTTTATTAGCCAATAAACTAGTGCCACAAAGATTGTTTCTATTTTCACACCAATCCCTAATTAATTTGTCTTACACGGTTTTGCCGCAATGCGGACCCAGCTTAACACGTCTCTGCCTGTACTAGAAACCCAAAATCTTGCTTATGGTCTCTAAATCTGGAAGCCTTTCCAAGGTCTCAGGTCAAACCCTGTATTCATTTCTGTGCTTGGGCCTGCATGCACAAGGTTTTAAGAATTTTCTGTGCCTGGATTTCCCACAAGAACCAATCCAAGGCAATTTCTAGCACCACCACCTCTCTCAGCATTCTTCTCATTGCATAGTACACAACGATGAACAATGAAAGAAGGCAGAGATCATGAGAAGACACTTGAAATCTACAAAAGGTAGCTTCCACACAGGATTTCCTTTCTGCCTCTTAAAATTTGGATTGAATTTTATACTTCAAAGAAATTAAAATAGCCTCCTGAAATGTCAGCAGTGCCATGAATGTGGGGGAATGTATAGGCAGAAACATATCTCATCAAAGCAAGGCTCTTGGAAAGTTTTCCCAACAGCTGAGGTACATAGAGCATTTTCCTGATGTTATCACTGACTGAAGGAAATAAAGCTGATTGTTACTTGTAAGATTCACTTTCTTGACAGATCACAGCAGTCACGGATTGCACACTGAATTTAGCCTTCCTTAGGACTTATGTATAAGAGGTGGCAACATGAGAAATGACTAACTTACTGCAGCTCAGAAGAGGTAAAACAGCTGATGCATTCAAGGAACCAGATGTTCCTGTGAATACTTGCAAAACTGAGTTGAAGCCATCTGGTCTCAATGCTTTGCCACTTGGAAGATGTGATACTGCATTCTCCATTTCCTCTGTTGAGATTGTTGATTTGCACTGAGGTTTCTTCTCCTCTGAGGGTCAGGGTGTTTTTAAGGTTCTCCCAGAGATTACACCCGGATTAAAAAGTGATACTTTCCAAAGGAAAAGAAAGTTTAAATAAAAAAGAAGGAAGGCCCTGTCCCTTATTCATTCCCCATGTGCCCCAAGCATTGGAAAGGGATCATTAGGTATCAGTAACAGCCTGGCTTCTTATCCAAACCTCAGTCTTCCTTTGCATTTCAGTCACAGGTGACACTTTGTGGTCTTGACACCATGAGGTTGGGAAGCGATGAACTTTGGCCTGCAAAGTCCAGGGAGTTATTTTAAGACCTTCTGCTCTCTGTTTAGGGCACCCTGGAACACTTGTGCCTGCCAGGGCTGTCCCATGGAGGTTATTATCTCACATCAGATGCCTGTTCCACAGGGATATCTCCAGGTGGAGCAACATTCCCAGGGCAGCCCTACCCTTCACCTTTCCATGAGCTTGCCAAGGGTTATCACCAAGTAACAGGGCTGTGGAGACAGCTCTGATGGCTCACTAGAGTCTGGCTACACCTGGCCCACTGGAGGCTAGCAGCTTAAATTAGAATGTCCTTGAAACCAGAAGCATCTGAGTGCCCTCATTTTATCAGTGCTGAGGCCTTAGGAGCATTGCTTATTAAGAGCATTTGCAAATCCTGCCCTGCATCCTCAGCTCTGCCCTTCAGGCCTGTTATTTCTGCCTTCCATGTACTCGCCCTCTCTGTGAGAGGTCTCAAGTCACCACTCAGGAGAAAGATGCTCTGTCACCAGGATAAATGCCAACTGCCCTTTAGGGATACTTGCAGCAAAGCTGCTTTTGTGCTGGATGGCCCCTGGGTTCCTTCTGGAAGTGGGCTCTGCTGCAGGACTGCCTGATGCCACACCTGGCACACAGGCAGTGTGAACACGTGGTCTATTTTCAGTACACTCTTCCTGGAACAGAGCTTTTGATTTCTGGGTCTTGGGAGGTCTTTTTTTTAAAAAAAATCAAATGGGCTACATAAAGGAAATGTCAACTTAATGGTTCATGAAAGCACTTTCCTGGAGAACAAACATTAACCGTTCAGCATAACTGAATCTGAAATCTTCTGCTCTGGAACAGGCTATGCATGCAAGGTTGCACAGAAAGCCCATCTAGAAGATGGAGCTGGCAGAACACTGACACCTGCAAAACAATCTGAGCAGTTCCTTCCCCAGCTGCTTTCTCTGGGCAAATTCAAGTAAATCAGGACAAAGAATTTTTGTACATTTCTGAAGTCTGCAACATTATTGTTGGAAAAAATGTTCCTATCAAAATTTTCCTGTGCCCAGTTTATTCTGTTACTCCTAGTAACAGCTCATTCTCTATGTCTGGGCTTTATCTTTCAGAATTAAAGCAAAGAAAAAAGTCAGGCTTTTGTTGCTACAGCATTCCCAGCTCCCCTCCACAGTATTTCATGCAAAATTGACGACCTTCCAAATCTGGATTCTTTCTTACTTGGAAAAATCCTACCAACAGGAAGCAGTTACTAATATTCCCTGCTGCCACCTCATTTCTGTAATGGCATGTTGCTTGCTTTGTAGTTCTTTCTAACAAGGCAGAACAAACCTCACAGCACGTCAGGACTAGAAGTGTGGCCGTGTACTGGGAATGTGCTTCTGTTCCCATGTGAGTGCATATTGTTTCAGCAGAGCTTTGATGACACGGTGTCAGAAATAAACCAGCAGAGAGATTGCTCCTGTCAAGTAATCACAAACACCCAATTTTAGTGCTGCAGCATGTTTCAGCTCTAACAAGGACCAAGCAGAGGGAAAGTTGTACCTGTCCCTGCAAAGTTCAGGAAGAACAAGGTGAAATCTGGGGTGAACTGAGGCTGCTGCTGTTGGAGACCGAAGTCTTGTAATTTATAGCTTAAACATCTTCATGAAGGACTTCTGCTTGTTATAGCAAAACTGTAAAAAGCTGCAGAGAAAACCACCAAAACCCTGAATGGGGTCCTGGACTGCATGTTGATAAGATAAAGTGACCCAGGTCAGGGCTGGGGGGAGAAGAACACATTGACAGAGGGATCAAGCTCAGCACCTTGGGGGAGGAGACCCCAGCTCCGGGCTATCAGCGGCAGGGCTGGCACACAGCCTCATCCCAAGGGTGGGGGAGGAGAGCTTTTGGGGGTGTGGGGGGAAAGCCTCTGCTCAGAGGCAGTGAATGCCCATCCTCTGCTCTGGAGGCCAGCCCAGCTGTGGCCCCTTCCCCCAGGAGAAGCTGCATCCCCGTGGAGGACAGCAGAGGGGTGTAATGGCCCATCAAAGGCACCCAAGGGTCCCCAGACCCTGCACCAGAGCACTGCAGATGATGCAACAGATCCAGAGTCCTGCAAGGCACAAACTGGCCCTCCCCAGGAAAGACATGTGGGTGTTCCCACCTGCCCCAAGCCTGTATTAATCCACTGGATTCTACACTTTTTGGCAGCAGGGCTGCAGGGGTCCCTCACCACCAAGACCAGATGGAGGGGAACAACAAAAGGTCATTGGGACCCTCAGAAGGGTGGTATGTTTCTATCTAACCCCTGTCACTGTCTCCTCCCAACACCTTTCTACCTCCCTTCCTTCTCTATTTTTCTCTCCTTTCCTCTCTCTCTTTCTTTCTCTCTTTTTCTCTCTTCCTTTCTTTTTACCTCCCTCTCTTTGTTTCTCTCTTTCTTTCTCTCTCTTTTTCTTTCCCTCTTTCCTTCTTTCTTGGTCTTGCTTGCTTGCTCTTTTTTTCCTTCTCTTTACCTCTTTTACTATTAAATAAAATATATCAAGTTTTTTGGCACCAACATGTAACCTGATTTGGTTTTCATCGTGTTTTTGGGGTGTATTTCAAACCTTTCTAGGTTCAATCCATTTTTATTCACTGAAGCTTAGTTTCCTTTGGTCTTCTGTATTAATTTGGATCATAACAGCTGGCAGAAGGGGTCTGTGGAGAGTGCCAGAGTTTTCGTCTCTTGAGAGCCAAAAAAACTGATGAGCATCCCTCGAGAATGCCATGTCTTGTGTCCAACTGCAGCTTCCTCTGGGAAAGTGTGCTGGGGAGGTTGTGATAAAGTCAAGAGCCTGACATTAGGAAAATGCTTTTCTTGAGTGCCTGTGGAATTTAGCAGAATCCTGCTAAAGCACTGGGAGATGCAGGCTTGGATCTGATGGCCTGCCCACATTCCAGTGCTGCACCATGTGCTGCAGACCCCCGTGCAGCAGGAGGTTTCACCATCACTGCACAGTTCATCTTCTCACTTCTCACAGCAGAAGAAGCACATTCCTCTTTAACTCTTTCAATGTGACATCACAGAAACTCAAATCTAACCAATCACTCCAGTGACAAGCCACCTTGAGATGACTAATTCCTGAAATCAATTATAACACTGGGAAGAGGAAAAAAAAATGTAGGAAACTTGAAAGTCTCTTAGAAAAGAATGTCTCTCCTAAACCAAAAAGTGGAGGCAGATAAGAGCATTTTCAGGGACTGCCAGGCTGGTCATGCCAGCAAGAAAAATGAGTATTTGTTAGTTTTACTATCACTTCTGCAGTGTAACTACCCAGGGCTCACCTGATTTAAAAACAATAGGTGATACTATTTTTTGGCTAAAGCCCCAACAAACTTCAGTGGTGCAGTATGAGGACCCCAGCCTCAAAGGAACGGGAGATTTTATCATTATTATGTATTTACAAGCTCTTCTGAGAAATCCTGCAGCATCCAGAGAGTGCCAAAATAGCTATGCCAGTTCTGCTGGCCCAACACTGTTTTCTGCACTGACTGGTTTGGCCAATGAAATATCTCCACCACCCAGCACTGAACTGCTGCAGGAGAGAGATAAATTTGTAAGTGATATTTTGATTTGGGATTAAATCATTAGTATTATCTGGCCTAGTTTCCTGAACCAGTAAGTGAAGACATGTTGTTGTAGATGAGAAAATAATCCAGCTGTAGAGCTGCTACAGAGAGAAAACATGGGGAATAGTTTCATAACCATGCTAGGTGAAGACTGCAGGTCCTGTTTTCAGGAGATTGGAAATACTGAAGTCTGACTTCATTGTTCTTTTAAGCTGAAAGTCAAAAATTTAAATTCCTCTAGCAAAAAGAGATCCCTTTCTCAGATCACTTGAAGTATTTCATTTCAGCAAATGTAAATGTTTCCTTTTGATTTGCCCTCAGAAAAAAAAATTAATATATATTACAAAGGAAAATATTCAAAGCAAAACGTATTTTTTAAATAAAAAAGCTGAGATAGTGCATCAGCAGAACTGTCCTGGGGGAGCCAGGAAATCCCCAAAGTAACTTCTGGCTGAAACAGCCTCCCATACAAAATCATTCCAGTTCTGAGAGAAGCACACATTGCCACTGAACATGATTCACTTGCAGCTTTGCCAGGGTCCCACTTAGACAGTCTCATGGCCCTGGAAAAGCCCACAGGACAAGCCCTGAAACAATCTGTCCTTCCACCAATTAGGCTCAAAACACTCTCTAGGGCATAATGAAGAACAGAAGAGCATGTTCCCAGCTGGGAGTGAGAAAAAGGGATAACTGCTAAAACAGGAGCATTACTGCAAAGGCAATATTTAGTATATTACTTAATTAGAAGGGTATTTTCTGCTCTTTCTTGCTAGTTTACAGTACTTAAAATGTCTTGCAAAAAGTAGAGTGCATGAAAACTGAAACAAACAGGTTTTATATTTTCATCATGTTCACAACTAACTCTAATTAAGATCTCTTCTCAAAATGTGCAGAATCTAAAAAGAAAGTCTGCATTATCTTGGGAAACTAAAAATATGCTTCCCCAGGCAATAGTAAGGTTGTCCTGTCAGAAAGCTCCCTCCTGCCTTGAAATCTTGACAGGAGAATATGATGATAACGAGATATTAACAGTTGCACAAAACTAGCAGAGAGGACTGAAATAAAACATACCATGAGAGAGTGAACTGCTTTTTCTCATTATCATTTTGATTAGAAATGCATAAGAAGCCAAGAAATGTTTTCCTCATTACCTTTTCTCAAGAAAGGTCATGAAAGGGCTTCCTGATGTCTTTAAGACAAGGGATGACAGCACTATGTGATAAATACTTATTTTCATGCAATTTGCCTGAAACTTTCAAGTCTTTAGGAAGTTTGGCGTGTTCACTCTGAGTGAATTCCAAGCCACTTGTTAAAGATAATACACAACAATTTTACACAGCAAGCTTTCAAGTTCTTAAGAAGACAGACAAAATAGCTGTCAGGGCAGCTAAGAAAAGTTCCTAATGTGATGATGCCTTTTTGGTCCTAATAACTTAGAGAGTAATTTGTTCTCACAGTCACTGAACTCACCTCCATTTTACTAAAAGAACAACAGCTGGAACCACCTGAGACAGCTGAGACACCTGAGACACTTGGTGGAACCTCCTGCTCCCTGCCTGGGCAACTGCAACACTTCTGCCAAAGCAGGGATAATGGGAAACAGCTCTCTGCTGGATTGTGGAGTGGGAAAGCAGAAAACTTTCAGGATTCTAAGAAGCTTCTGTCTCCTTCCCAGTGTAAAACAAATGCCTCACAAAGAAAATGCTGTGGGCAGTGGTGCATATATTTCCATCACTAACTGAATGGGAATTGGGCACTTGTGGGAGGTGTCCAATGTGTCTATTAAGTACCAGAAATGTCTGGCTGGGACATGCCAGTGGCCTGGCAGTCCATTCCATATGGCAAAAGGATTGGTCCTTAGGGAGAGGAGGTAGCCTGGCTTCTCCTTCAACATCCCCCTCCATCCACAGATGGTGCTTTGGGGATGTCAGCTCCCTTGCCAGCCACTTACCACCCTGTCCCCCGCTGAGCATGGCCAAACCCTTCTGAGCCTGCTGCCACTACCTGCCTTTCCAGACTCACAAGGCAGTGAGTCCCAGGTGTTCACCACCTCCTGTGCTAAGACATCCTTTCTTTTATCTCTTAGAAATCAATCTTGTACTTATTTCCCTGAGTGCCCCTTGCTCCAGCATCGCAGCATTTAGTGATCAGTAATTCTAAATTCAAGTCATCCATCGCCTTCCTGATTTTTCAAATGATAATCACACAGCCTTCAACTCTCCAAAGTGAAGTCCCAGACTTTTTAGACACTTTTTATAAAGCAGCAATTACATGCACCGGGGTCATTTGCCTTTTTCAGTGCCTGCTGTAATTCTGCAACAGCCTTCTTTGGATGTAAGACCAGTACCACAGGTTTGTGTTCTTAATTATAGCTCTAAATGGACCAGTTGAACAAACCTGCCTTTGACAAAGTACTGCACAAAGTGTACCATGGAGGGAGCATCTCTCAAAGGGAAATAGATAACATTTCCTGCATTCCTGTCTCCATCTACTAAAGCCAAACCATCTTTGATCTCTATCTCATAAAGAGAACCCCATTTCCCAAGCTGAAACCCCAGTTTTTCCAAAAGCCCTGTGGTTTATTGACTTCTATTCTCTTGTGGGTTTTCTTTTAAATTTACTTTACCACACACATCATAATACAGTAACTTTGCACACCATGCTACAACAGGAACAGGGAGCTTTAATTCTGACAGCAGAATTTGTTGGTGGCTACAGTGAGATCCGGGACTGAGAAGACCCAGGTGTAATTTTGTTGGCATGTCACAAAGTTTTCTGCTCCCTTAGGCAGGTTATCCCTGTCCTGGCCTCCACTGGCACTACAGACACTGCAGCAAGTCTCTGACTCCTGAGGGTGCTGCACAGCTACAGACTGAGATCTACAGCTACTGACAACGTGAGATCCTCAGTCAGCCAAAACCAGCAGACAGAAAAATAACAGCTGCTTCATCAGGCAAGCAGGGGAAGTCTTTAAGGCTCCCATTTCAAACCCTTTGTCAAAGGGTCCCTGGGGCCAGGAGAACAAAGAACATTATCTTAACCTCAAATCAAAAGGTGCTCCTTCACATGCTGCCTGGGGAAAGGCTGCTCCGGAGCTGCTGTGGAGCTGCAAGAAGAGAACCGATGAGATGGTGGCTAGGAAACAAAAGACCCCTCCTGCTCTCTGGGCAGCACGGGGAGATGGGAGCGGGAAGCACCCCTGATGATTTCTCGTTCCCATTCCGGCCGTGCCGTCAGGGCGGCTCTGGGGAGGATCTTTCATCTTCCTGCCGGGGAGACCTTGGGCTTCCACCACTGCAGCACAGCCTCGCCTCCAAAACAGAATTATTCAGTGCTCTGATTAACTTCCAAGTTTGCTCATTGGCTAAACAGCCGAAGTGCACCTTGGTGCCTCACCCCAGGAGGGAGCTTGTTGTCTTCAGCTCCCTAAGAAACTGGTTTATTCATACCCACATTGTCCTGTGGAAGGCAAATGCGATTGCTTTTAATATAACATTAATGTTTTGAAGTTTTGATTAAAGCTAGCTACCATTATGGGAAAATCACTGAGGTTGTTTGTTGTTTTGGTTTTTTTTAATATGTTGATTACTTATCTGTGTGCATAGCCTATAAAGAATGAAATAGCAAGATATTTTCAAAAATAAATACATATTTCCTCTTGGTAAAGAGTTTATCAAATCTTAAAAATCAAAGGAGGAAAAGCAGTCACTATCTTTCAAAAAAAAAAAAAAAAAAAAAAGGTTCCCACAAAGTAGCAGACACAGCTCTTTCCCAATACCAAAAATGAGAAATAATGCACTTCTTGCACTTTCAGTTAACAAGCAATGTCCCCTTTAGCTTCCTCCACCAAACAGACACTCAGTGTTGCACAGGATTTCTCAAAAGCTAATTTCCACCTCAAAGCAGGCTGCAATCCACTATATTCATAAACGTTTGGTTTCTGAAGACTTTTGTACAAGATGTGGAGAAATGCAGGAGTATTTACTGGAGCAAGAGGTAATGGAATAAAAATACACAAGAAAATATTCTGTTTATAAAGTTGGGTTTAAATTAGAGCTGCTATGTTTATGGCATTCCCAACTCTTTCTATATTTAACAGGTTGGGTTTTTTTTCTTGAAGCTTTTAAGCTCTTTTATTTAAAAATAATAATAATAAAAAAGAATGATGACTCTGATATTCCCATTTCAATAATTCAGTCCAAAAAATACAGAAATTTCCCTTGGGAATTTCAAAATTTTTTTCTTCCTCAATTGAAGACAATATTCTGTAGCTATCCTAGGAGATAGAATTTGAAATTAATACTTTTGTCTATTTTTCTCCAGTTCTCATAGAAGAATTGAACCAACACCCTTAACACTGTAAATCTAAAATGTTTTTATTAGTATTATTTTCATGCCTGCAAAAGAAGAAAGAAAACCTTCAAATAAAAACTGCTAAACTTACCATCAGTGAGGTAAAGAAGAATTTGGAAGCACAGGAATGACTTTCAGACAGGTAGGAAAAGAGCATTTGACCAACAAATAGAAATTGTTCATACAACACCTGTGATATAAATAACATTATTGACCTGCCAACCTGTAATTAAATCCTATTGTTTTGATTGTTTTAACTCTGCTGCTGTATACATGAAATCCTCTGTTGCTTTTTCAGAAAACCAAGAATAAAAACAAACAGAAACTGAAAAAACTCCTCAAAACTAGAGGAAAGAAAAGCTAAAAAACCTTGAAAAGGGGGGTAGGGTGGACATTTCCCTTTGAAAGGGAAAAGCCTCTAGAGTGAAAGCTGGCCATCATATGAACATATTTCAACATCAGGCAAGGGAAGGCAAGGCAGTAAGTGCTGGAGGCTCCAGAATAATTCCTTGATCCATGAGAGGTACCTCTCCAGAACAGCTCTCCTGCACCATCCCACCCAGCAGAGACCCACACTGCCAGTGCAAAAATCTTCACCAGCACCTGCCTAGGAGCAATGGTCACCCTGCTGCCCAAATCAGGGACATGACACCACTGACATTGAAATTACTGGTCCAAGGATGAAGAAAATAATTTTTAAAAAAGGAGTGATCGTGTTCTACACAAATAAACCATTTTAGATGGCAGTTGCTGCATATAGAAACACATGAGGCAGCAAACTCTAGCTACTGGCTGGTGTGCATCCCTACTCCCAGTTTCACTGCTCAGCAGCTCCCTGGATGCATTGTTTCCTTTAACTTGCTGTTGACAAATAACACTTTTCATACACAAGATTAAGCATTGAGAAAAATCCAGGGCTCTTGGGATGGGCTGGTTTTTGCTCAAACTATTCTGACCCTTCCAAATAAAACCTGCCCACCTCTCCTTCCCAGCTGCTCAGCGCTACACTCTGTGTTTAACCTCTGTCCATGCTGGGGTGGGTTCTGCTCCAAGCTCAGTATTTTGGCTGTTCAACTGAACCTGGGGAGTCAGAGACTCTCAGGAGCACAGACTGTGTCCAACAGCAACACAGAGCCCTACAGAGCCTGTGGAAACCCCAGAGCACAGGATGGATCACAGAAAGTGACAAAAGGACACACCAAAGGAGGTGGCAGTTCACTGTCAGTAAGGCAGAAGGACACAGCACCCAGACCTGTGGGAGCCACAGTTCCCACATCATTGTTTGGAAATATTTGTCAGCTGGGATGCACTGGAAAAGTAAATTTAGAGGTTTGCTTCAGATCTCTCAGTGGGGCTTAAGCCTTATGGGGAAATACCATACTTTGTTCCTCTAAAGAAATGCAGCACTGATAACTTCCCCACCAAAGTAAGCAAACAGTTGGCAAAAAGAGGAATTTCACAGCTCCAGTGTTTTCAGCTGCAAACATTTTCTTCTAACAGTTATACCCAGATGGTGGAGTTAGCATTGCACCATGCACACCAAAATGGCCCATTTTCATTCTAGGAATAAGTGCAGTAGCAGCCTGATGCTTCCCTGTGCTCACACAGCCTGAAGTGCCTCGTGGAATGCAAAGCCAGCATCTTGATTTTCTGACAGACACCCCGGCCTTGTGAGGCTGGCCAGTCTTTCATTTGGTGTTTCTTAACCTTCTGTATGACACAAATATTTACTCTGGAGAAGAAGGCACCAAGTGAAAAAACATTAGGTGGGTTTGTGCTGCCCTGAGTGCTGCAGCCTGGATCTCTGCTGCCAGAGGTGCCTGAAGGCTCCCAGCACAGTCCCTCTGGAGAAGCCTGGTGTCCAGTCCATGTGTCCCTCCCCACACCTGCAGCTTTTCCCACAGACCTGTTTGGACACAGGCCCATTTTGAGGAGCACCAGGTCTGTCCAACCTCACCTGCCACCTCAGTTAGAACCCCTGCTCTGTGGGAGATGAGAAGTGCCAGTCTGGAATCCACTAGACACTCCCTTCTCCAGCCCTGATGAAAGCATTTCTATTCTCTGCAGGTGCCTGTGGGAAGAGCTGCTGTGCCTGGAGTGCTGCCTCCCACCAGCCAGCCCAGCAGGAGAGCATGGAACATCACAGAGGTGCTCACATCAGGAGCCCCTGGCTCACTGCAGAAGGCCAACACTTCAAAGAAAACAGAACATCTTTCTTAGCAAATGTACATTCTTCTACTTGAGATGGAACATTAGGTTGTCCTGCCTAATATTCTTAGAAGCAAACTGTGGAAAGACAGTCTTGGGAAAACTTTGGGGGTGGGTGGCAGCTGGTTGAGTAGCTGTGTGCTGGGAACAGCTGCTCATGTCTTGAAGTCAAAATGGAGCCCTGCAAGGAGCCTTACTCTGATTCTCTACAACTACTGCATGAGGGGTGGACAAGAAGTTATGCTCAGATGTTTTCAGGCAATGTGAAGGTGTAAAAACCCCTCAAATATACAGGGGAATAAAATTAGGATACCAATGGTCCCGACATACCCAAAAATAGTCTGAAAAGAACAAAATTCACAGGGACAGTGCCAAGGACTATCCTTAAACAGAAATAATCCACTGTACAGTGAATGAGGAAGAGGAGAAAGAGAGAGCTCTTCAGGAAAGTATTTTGATCCTCAGCCCTAAGGTACCATCACAAGCTGTGACACCTTGTCACAAGAAGAGGTGAACACCCCTGTGCAGTGTGCAGAGAGGCACAGAGGCTGCAATGGCTGAGATAATCCATTCACACTGCTCAGCCCTGGCAGGTTGGCAGCTGAGTTTCAGCACTGTACTTCAAAACAAGAGGAACCCAGAGAGAAAACACGGAGAGAAAAAATCTGAGGTGAGCAGGGACCTATAAGGACAGGTAGAAATAGGGTTGGTTGGTCTAAGGAAAAGAGGATGGAGGAGGAAGGTGATAAAAGTCATTCCTGCACAGAGAAAGGGAATAATCTCCTTCCCTGACCATTATGAACAGACAGGAATCTGCAGCAGAAGGAGAAAGGGGACCTTTATTAGAGCTATGGTTTCAAAATAATTCTTATTTATGTCATTGGGTCAAGATTTTTCAGGAGCAATAAATAGTACCAGAAGGGGGAAAGCTGACATACTGAGAAGGGGCCTTATATTCTAGTGGGGAAAATAGCCACTGCTCTTGAAAATACAAACTACTTTAAGGAACATCAACTCTGACCTCCAAAAATTAAAATACCTTATGAAAACAGAAGCCCAAAGTAGGTAATTGTGCTAAGCTATTTGAAAAGACACATTTTCTGTTTTGTGACAGCAGAGGTTTGCTGAATGTTTCTGAAGAGAATAACTGTTATTTATAAGCTTAAACAAGACAGGAAATATCCTACAGCCTGCTATCCTGAATGATGAACAGCTGATATTCCAGGTCTAACAATTTGAAAATCACACTTTGGCAATTGTGCCTTTAAACAAGCAACCTCAGGATAAATGGGGTCACAGCCAACAGTATCAAGCAATATCACAATACGACTGAGGGAGAGTAATTAAAGCAAATCATACAGAATATTTTACCCACAAGTATTTGCTTTTCAATAGTTTGCAATGAACCCTTTTAGGAGATCAAGGCTATATCCTCAAAAAATGTGTGCTCAGCTCCAAGAACTCCTCTCCTTGTAGCAGGGTTTTATCTTTCCTGCAAACTGAATTACATTTGGACTAAAATATACTACTTGTGGAGCTCTTACAAGCCCATTTTGCATTAAGGCAAGCTATCAAGCAGCTAAAGGAACCTGAACATAAGATGTCTGATTAATGGTATCTATGCAAAGCAGCAAAGGCTTTAAAAGAGAACCAGCTTCCTGTAAACAGTGACTAGGACTCTTAAAATATTATCATTCCTGGACATTCATTATTTGCCGCTAATTAAATGCTTTTCCTTCTTTTCACCCTAACTGTGTCATAACTTGTAACATAAAAAGACATAAAAAGGACAAATGCTGCACTGCCTGCCACAGCTGAGGAGCAGGAAAGTTGGAGGAAGGTTGTTCTGTTAAGCTGACATTTTGAGAAATTCAGACCACGTTTCAGAGTAGGCATCAAATCTGCAGAGAACTGATAGGCACCACTACCTCCTTCCTTCCCAGAGAGGCCGTGCCTTCCGTCCCTTTTCCGACAGAGCTGCTCCTCTGGCCTGCTTCATTTCCTCCCTTCCTGCTGAACAAGATAAGCCCAGGGAGCAACAACATCCATTAATAGGGTTAGCAAGGCCAAGCTTAACTCTTCGGTGTAAAAGGCCCCCAAACTCCCATGAAGGGTTCAAAAAGTTGAAGGGTTTGGCTTTGTTCTTTTTTTTTTTTTTTTTTGTCTTTTCATTGAAGATAGATTCTGTTCCTTGCCTAGTTTTTGAGCCTTTGAGATATATGTTGTTCTGTTCCTTCTGTACCAAAAAGCCTTCTCTTTCTTTTAATCCAAATCATCATGTTGAGCTGCACAACTCCTTCCTGGGCTTCACTGAGCAGCCCCCTGTTTTATACTTGTGTAAAATCACAGGGTGCAGGAAACAAGGGGGGTGGGGGGGGGGTGCTTTCACAAGCATTTTGAGACCCCACTGCACAGTCCTCTTACAGCAAACTTGGACTTGAGTATATATCACAGTGTTTAAAAACTGTTTTATTTGGGCACCCTTCCCATACTGTTCGCCTGACCTCTGAGCTTCCATATGAAATTAGTAAAGTGCATTCACTGACTTCAGTGATCTGTGACCCAGAATTATACATCAGGTTTACTTCTAGGTTTAACACAAACATCTAATTATATTTAGAGACAGTTTAACATGAGAACACCAGCCTGGGCAAATCTTGCCTTTTAATAAGATGTCACAATGCCCACTGTGCATTCTGAACCTATTAATGCTTATTTCACAGAGCAGTAATATCTACAGTAGGATCAGCAGCTTTTTTTTTGAATGGAAAAAACAGTTAATTTGATCACTAGATGTTGTAAATTGCTTATGAGCAGCCGACTGATGCTGGAGGAATTGGTAATTTCAAAAGCAAACATGCCTGACCCATCAGAATTAGGACATTAGCTGTTTTGTTTTCTCCACGCCATTGCTGCAGAGGGAAGTCAAGGAGCAGCTCTGGCCCTTAGGAGGGGGATCTCTAAGCTGGCTTTGCTCTGAGCTGACAGGGACAGCTTGGTTCACTCATTCTGACTGCCCACTGTGGGGCAACACCCTCAGTCACCTCCCATTCCTGCCCTTTCCTCCCCATCACAGCGGAGCAGAGGTCAGGGAAGCACAAAAAGGTCACTACAAAATTATTGCCAAAGGACCTGGGAGAATTCCTTTTGTGACTCCTGCTAGCAGTGAAGGGAGGGCAAGATTAATGTAATTTTTTTCTGGGCAAGAATAACTATGATCCTGTATTATTTCATCCTTTAGCTCCTATGAATTACACCAGTTCATTTCAATACATGGGGCTTAAGGATCTTTTTCTTCTAATAAAAAAAAAAAGATGCTAAGCTCCATTTCCATAAGCATTATAATCATAAGCAAAGCAATGACAGACACAAGCAAATCCAACTAGGAATTACTAGAGCCAGCAGAAGACTGTGGCTATTCTCTATTGCATTCCCAATGACTTGTAGAGCTTTGACTTCACACTGTCTTATCTTTGCAGACTGGTCAGTAAAAACAAGACAGCTTCACCCCTCTGTTGGAAGGCTTTAAAATGGGGAGGCAAAAAAGAAATGAAAGAAAACATCACTTTTTTCAATTTTTTTTTCTTTCTTTTAAAAACTTTGCCCCATTTGGCCATAGGAAAGACTCGTGCAGGAGACCAGAAGGGTTAACCCAGGTGCTACCACTGCACCTGGAATGGATGGAATGGCATTTTCCCACCCAGTTGTTGTCCTTTACACGTGATGGCCAGAGTTTTCAAAATTGAAATTGCCTCTATCCATCAACAACCTCAGAAAAGAGGACCCTAAATGCACCCGGAGTGCTGCTGGAACTGGATCCTCCTGCACATCCAAGTGGGTATGAAGCGGGTTGAGATGGCAGAAATGGGATTAGAAGGTGGCAGCTCTTAGGCCATCCCAGCTGTGGGTGAGACTGGCACAACAGCCAGGCCTTTTTACTCCTGCCATTTGGTGCAGGGTTTTAAAGGCATCCAGCACTCTCAGCTCAATATAGATAAAAGAACAAAATCCAAGTGCCAGTGCACTTTATCAAACCAAAGTGATCTGGGTAGGCATAACCACACCTGAAACACATCCACAGCGCACACAGAAAGACATTTTAAATTCCTGCCCTTGGCTTGGGAAGTTAACTGAGACCAAGAGTGCTACCTGACTTGAGAATTTCAGATTCCAGTTACTACCAAAGCAGGCTTTTCCTTTTTTCAGGGCATGTCTATCTTTCTGCTGCCAGAAAATGACAAACAAGCCTAGACTTGCCTGGGAAAATAAAATTTGCCCAAAGAAAGTATTTTGGAATGACAACTTCAGATATCTCCACTCTACATTGTACAGCCCAAACTTCAACCCTAAACATCTCACAGGATTTTTAAGAAAAAAGAAAAATGGTGGAACAGACATGAACCTGCAACCCTGGTTACAGGTTTTGCCCAACACGAACTGTGCAGAAGACTCAAAATGCTTTACTTCAGGTTGGTTTTAAACCAAGCCAGAGGTTCACCAAGGCATCAGTTTTCCTCATGAAATGCTTCATGCTCTCTAGGCCTAATGCAGATTTTTACACCTGCCCTCATGCCTAAGGGGTTTCTTTGTCCTGAACAAAACCACTTGGGACTTTATGATGTTCTCAGGGGATTTACCCACCTCCAATTGATTTGGAAAGTCTGGCATTTAGAAATACCTGCAAACCTCATCCACCTACTCCAGACTTAGAGAAAAAGCCTCCCCACCCAGCCCCAAGTTCTGTGTCTAATCAAAAGCACTAGACAGAAGAAATTAAAAAGTTCTTTCCCTAGGCATTTTTTCCAATGCTCCTTTTGTTGTTCAGCTCCCTAGTTTTGTCTTCACTTTCAATGTTTCGTGAAGCTTTGATTGGCACAGAAATTATGATATGCATATTTTAAAGTGGTGCTACCAATAAAATATGAAACCGACAGTTTTGGAACACTAAAAATTATATTGCTTGTATCATTTCAGACCAACAAAACTACGATGCTTTCCTTTGTTAACAAATTTTAGCTGCAACAGATGTGGTGACCTCTTGCTCTCACAGATCAAAACCCACCAGGCAAAAGCCACTGCCCATCAGCACTGCTGTGTTTGCCTTTTGCTTTGGTGTGCCCTGATCAGGCTTCTTAAGATTTGCTTTGAGGTTTTGTTAAGCTAGGAGCAGATTTCGAGATGCAGCCAGCATTTGCTAAAACACACCACAGATTTGGGAGAGCCCATTAAAGCCTGAAAGTCCTCCCTGGATCTCACAGTGCTTGGAAGGGCTTAGTCTGTCCTTGGGAGATGATGACTTTGCTCCTGTGTGCCAAACAAACGCAGTGTATTTGCTGCTTTTTTACATGCACATGCAGTGGCCACTTGGCCCTAATAATGAGCAGTGCTTTGCACAACCAGAGTTTCACAGCTCCCCACAGCTCTGTGTGTATTTAGAAAGCAAATCTACTTTGTGCTCTGCCTGCCTGAAGACACACCCTGACCCTAAAAGACTTCAATCAGGTCCTCTGGGTAAACCTATCACACTCTGTGCTGAAGGTGCTTGCTGAAGCCTTTCCTCCTGCTGAAACCCCTTTTTTAAACACACTTGTTGCCTCCGTGTCTCCTGCAGGAACCTTACTTCTGGGGGTTAAAGGCTCCAGCACCTTGCCCACACTCCCTGCCACTAAGAGAGAACAGAAATGAGTAACTCTTATAAACTGAGTGTACTGCTCACTCTTTCCACCTCATCAGAAAATTAGAGAGGAAAAAAAGAAAAGCCTCATCCTCCCCCATAATCATTTCAGATGAGTTCTTATTTCAATTACAGCACTGTTTTGTTCCAGCTCTTGCTAATACCCTGCAGTTTGTTCACCTGTAGAAGCAATTGTCCCTTACAGCTCTTCTCCCTCATCCCCCTTCCCCTGGGCTATTTGGGCTTGCTAGAATAGAAAGTATTAATATAGCTTTCCCACCAAATTTCGGCAAGAATATTCAGATGCTTTAGCAGCTGCCTTGGCTTCTTAAGAACTCGGTAATCCTTTAATCTCCAGACACTTTTTTTTTTCCCCCCCATAAAAGATTCACAAGCAAAACAAATGCAATATGGATCAAAAATTCAATCAGAATCCTTAAAATGCAATTACATTCATCAGGGTGTTCTGTTAGGTCAGGTATTAAATCTGGGGTTTATTCAATATCCACCTTTTATTATAAAGCAGTATTTTTCCACTCTGTAAATCATCTAATCCCTAGGCTAAAGTCCTCTTTGCCCAAAACATCCACAAAACATGGCGGGAGATAGCTGGGTAGAAATTCCTGCACAAGACCATTCCTGTGGAGACATAAGGAAGGACAAATAAGACAGGCAGCAAAGACATTTTTACTGGAGCAGGGAGGCTAATTTCAGATCTGAAGATTCCACAGTTATGGCTTTAATAAGTAGTTGTCAAATGAGTTCCTTCTTGAATTCCATTTCCAAAGCAAATCCATGTGTCTGCCTGCACCTCGCTGTGAGCGTTGCCCCCCATCCTGCAGTTTTAAAGGAGTTCTGAGATTTAATCACCTTGGTTTGCACCAGAGCTCTCTGGAAATTTTCGAACCCAATGGATGTTTCTTGGGGGACTGCCAGCCTGTTTAATCCAGAACTTCTTGAGAAAATGCATCTTTTTGGGGGCATAAGGGGCAGTAACACACCTCCTTTGCTCCCCTCACTCCTGTTTTCAGGACTGGCTTGGACAGCATCAAGCAGAGCATGAGTGGAATTCCGCCTGCAAATACATGCAGAAGTCCATGATGATTTGGGCTTCTCTGTGGTCCAGAGGCAATAACTAGGCAAGCCTTCCTAGCTCCATACACTGCCCTCCCCAGTGTTTCTTCTTTTCTGTGAGAGGCTTTAAATTTGCTGTCTTCTATAAAAATTGAGCACAATTCTGCTACAGGCAGCAGTGTACGGTGGCATTTTGCCAGCTGACACTCAGCTGAGTTTGACTCACAGCTGTCACAATCCAGTGTCTGGATTACTGGAGCTGGGAAATGTGGAAGGGAGTGGGATCTGTGTGAAGCAGCTGTGTCTGAGCACCAAACTGCTTCCATTCCAGCAGTGCTCCCCCTTCCAGTTTGCAAACACAGGGTATCAGCATCCTTAAAAGCTCTTGGTGTCCTTCAAGGGTCTTAAAAACCTGTAGAGTCAGATTTTCAACTCCTCAGAGGCCCACTGATGCATCCTCTTCCAGCTGAGACAACTGCATTTCTCTTCCTGGGCTGTCTACTGCAGCACACTACCAACTGGGAATATTGGAAGAGATTTCTGAGGATTTGAGAGTTTTCCCAAAAAAACATATAATTGGAGTTAGAGACAACCAGAAGATCAATTTTGAAAAAATTCTTTTTGAAATAATGATACTAAGTGTTTTGTTAAATTGAATCAAGAGTATTGGCATTTCCATTCCACCTACTAGAACAACTTATTTGAAAATAAGGGTAATTTGGGTGATGTTCATTTCCTTAATTTAAAGTCTTTGTTGATGATTCAATTCCCTCAATTAAATGAAAGAAATCCGTCAACATCAGCCCCAATCTAGATAAAATTTTGATTTGATGACACTGGCAATTTTTGAGGGGTGCAGGGGCCACTGTGGCACTCTGTTCCCAGCCACATTTCTCTCCTGGCTGCAGAGAAGGGACACACAGGAGCCAGCCCAGCCCAGAGCTGCCCTGAAGCCCTGTGAGATCTGGGCTTTCTTGTCAGCTCTTCTGACGAGAAGATGAGCATTCTGCACAAGGGAATTGTGACTATCATTTCCAAATGAGCAATAAACTACAAAAAGGTGTCAATGTAGCCAGATGGAATAATTGGTACATTGCTTCCAGTTAAAGAAACTTCTGCTGTTCTGTAATTCTCTACTAGTTTTTCTTCCTTTTGTTTGTTCCAGAATATGCAAAGACACTGAATCGGAAGGAGAACTTAGGTCTCCAAGCAAATAGCTCCAGAATGAGCATAATAAAACCAGTTTTCTTGTTTCATAGCTGAAATCATACTTGGAGATGATAGAGGATGTTTGCTTTCCAACACAGAGGTATTGATGATCAGCAGCAGTGCAAGCAAAATGCAGGAAAATTTTGTATTAAAAAAAAAAAATATATATATATTTATTCCTGTGTGCTTATAAATGCAAAACATAAGACATACAAAATCTGCTAAACATAGAAAGAGTTCTTTCATCAACTGGTTCCATATAGCTAAAACCAATAGCTCAGAACCTGACTTCCTTCCCCATGATGAAAATTTTAGCTTTTTCAGCTGCCAGGTTGTTACTGTCACACATGGAAAGGGCTAATCCTGGTTTATAGACACAGGAAAGTACTCCTTACATCTAAAAATTCCCTTGCAAAAATAGTGATTTTTTTTAATTAAAAAATTAAAATATCTCATGAATTTAACTGAAGGTTATAGAATTTCAAAAAACATATATAGTCTGTCAGAAACATGAAAATCTCATTAGGGCTCTTTGATAAGGTTGGTGGATCATTTGCATAGCAGAAGTGATTTCAAATCTTTATTAAGTTTTTCAGGGAGATAAGGGTTAGCTGAATTCCCTGCCAGCCAAAGTCACTGAATGAGAAGCAGAAGAGCAGCAGTAAAGTCAGATGAGTTGTTCTGGCCCCAAAGTCCAGGTGGGAAAGGTCATTCTTCCCCGCCCTCAGAAGCTGCTCTCCCACAGCCCCATTTCCCTGGCAGAGATGTTTACACGACTCAGAGGTGTCAGGCAGACAAAATGGGTCATGGAAAATAGCCTTGGTGTTAATAACAGTTATACTCATTAAGTTCAGTAAGCAGATGAAGAATGAAATCAGATGCTCCCAGGAAACACAACTTGCTTAGATTTCACCTTCTGTGGCATCCAATTTACAAAAGCTTCCTTTATACTACGCTTCATTTTCACATTCCTTGCCTTCTCCTGCCTGAATCCTTCTCTTCATTTCCGTCAGGATCGTTGCTGAATTCCAATTAAATCATAACGAAGAGTGAGAACAAAGCAAAGAGCAACACAACCAAAGCAGACCTGAGCAGGTGACAATTGCACACTGCTGCTCTCCTAGAAGGTCTTTTAAAAGTATCATGTCAAACAAATGAACTAATTACATCATGTCTTCAGTGAACCCTGGATAGGAGTTCCTGGCAGAAAAACTCTGTGTCTAACATAAATCTAAAGCCAGGAAGAATAACTTGTACCCAAAGCTGCTCCTGCAGTTATATCTGGAAAACAACCCAGCTTCAAAGGGGCATTCTGAGAGCCTAAACTCAAGCAAATGCAGAAGCTTAAGTCACAAGGCATGAGCAGTAAGGGAGCACAGAAATAGTCAGCACAGCTCAGACTGGGTCTCCTCCTATGTCCTTCCCTCTTCTGTTGTTACACAACGTTGGAAAGAAGTGCCTGATTTTAAAGGAAATGGATTCCTGCCAGTGGGGAGCTGCAGCAGATTCATGCTCGAAAGAGCACCACGGAGGTGAGAGCACCAACATTCCTCGTGCCTGCCACACTCCTGACTGCAGCAGGGGCTTCCACAGAGCAGCCAGCAGCCTACAAATGCAGCTGTCATTGCTCCTTCCACACCTGTGCTGTTGGGCCTTCTCATCTGTGTGAGGGAACCTGTCAGGAGGGGAGTTACAGGCAGCATTAGTCTGTCTGCTCACGTGTGCCACCACTCAATTGACCACCCCAGTACCCACTGGAAATCTCCCTCAGAACCCTTCTCACCTTTTTCTCGGGTCTGCTCAGTTTAGAGCACAAAAGGGAATAAAATACAAATCTTAAGTCTCTGTGCAAAGATGTGTATTGGGTGCCTGGAACAACAAACCATTCCAGGGACGAATGAGCATTTTGGGATGGTACAACTGTTGCACAGCACCATGAACAGCTTGTTACAGGAGGGGCAATACTTTCTAAACTATTTCAATAGTTTTTCCTTGTACATATCCCTATATACTTCTTAAAATAGCTTGAGGAAAAAAAATAGCAGATGTCTTCAGTGTATTGTTGATCCTTTGATAACAAAGCAAGCAATTTCTGGAACAGCCTGAGGGAAATTCACATTGGGTTTTAAGCAATAAAGCAAATTAGCACCATAGCTTGAAAGGTTAACAGACAGAATAATCCCATGTAATAGTAGGGGAAGTAGATGAAATGATTAAAAAAATCAATTTGTTGCTATCTTGTGATGTTGTTTATTATCAATGATAGCATAAAATCCCCTCCTCTGCATTCCAGGAGTATGCATGACTGCCTCTGCCCTGGGCAGGTGGTACAGAGGATGGACAAGGCAGGTGAAATAAAAGCATGGAGACACAAAGGGCAGTGGGACAGAGTGGCTGAGGGGACACCACAGCCAGAGCCTCAGCCTCTGAATGCACAGTGTGACACCACAGAGCATCCCAAAGACACCCAGCAAAACACAGCTGAACTCCTCCCCCAAATGCCCATCTCGGGCATCAGCAGAGAGCAGGAATGTGCAGACCAAAGGCTTTTGCTCTGTCACACTGATGCCTTGGGAAGGCTGACCTGGAACAGAGACTGAACAGAGCTGGAGAATAAAGCAGGTATTTATTGAAAGGCCTTTAAGGGTGCACCTTGGGCAGGACAAGAGCCTGGCAAGGGCTACACCAAGATGGACCCAAAATGGTCACAAAAATGAACAACCGGTCACGAGGTCTCACACTTTTATAAGTTGTGGTCCATTTGCATATTGGGGTTTAATTGTCCAATTACAGCTTCAGATTATGAAGTCCCATCCTTCTTGTTTCTCTCTTCAGTTCACTGTTGTTTATGCTTTTGGACCTGAAAACTTGTAACAGTTGTCCATGGTCTCCAAGAAGAAAAGTACTTGTTTTGTCTACCTACTCTGTGAAGAGAGCTGAGTGACACTGAATGTGAGGCTCAGAACTGCACCCCTGGGCAGCACAGAGTCTGAAAAACATGAAAGCTAAAACTTTGGCAACAACACAACATCAGGAAGGGTTCCTTGGTCCCCAAGCACAGAAAGCCCTGCTTCTCCTGAGGGCTGGTGGCCAAGGAGAAGGGGCCAGCTCGTGCATGCTGTCAGCTGGCAAGCTGTCACACACACACAGGCCTTCCAAGTGGGGCAATTTACTGTGCTGCACAGCTGGGCTGTGCTTGGTGGCTAAGCTGGCTCACTTTGAGCTAGTTAGGTACCTTTCTAAATAGGTACCACTCTCATACAGATAAGCAAGCTTTATGCATGTTCTGAGTCCCCCAAGAGCTCTGGATGTGCTTCAGCAAGTGCTAGACCTGGGCTAATGCATTCTGACACAGGGTGTTAGTGACCAGAGACAGCTCAGGCTCAGCTGTGGGCACGAGCAGAGCAAACACACACAGAGCTGCCAAAGGCTGCAGACACAACTCCAGCCACCCTGCAGTTAGCAGTGTAAGCACATCTCCTCCAGAGCAGTCACGTCTGATTAATCCTCCCGCACTCCTTCACTGAAACACCAGGCAGAAAATGAGACACAGCCACTCTTCTCTGAAAACCATGTAACACCCCATCATTACTGAAAACACCTTCAGAGTTATCACCTCCCACTTTCTGTCACCACAACCTTCTAGGAGATAAGGCATATGCACAAGAGCAAAAAAAGCAGGGAACCTCCATTTTCCCCAGAGGCCATCAAACACACCCTAAAACAGAGCCCTTCCATCTTCCCACCACAGCTCACAGGGGTTGTCTGACTGTCAACACAACACTGAATTCCATCACCTTTCCCTCCAGGGCCCTGAATCTTCCTCCCCTAACAAGTACTTGAAAGGACGATAGGCATAGCCAGCACAAACACTTCCCACAAGGCTTGGCTGAGCCACCTTTCCTTGGGAGCTTTGGGCAAACAGGATGAAGACAGAACAGAGGCTCTCCTGTCCTGTCGGGTTCTGCTGCTGGCAGACTCCGAGATTTTAGATACAGAATCCTTTTCCCAAGCCCCGAGCTTGAAGAAGATGTTGGAATCAGTCAGTTCAGGTTTTCAAGGTTGTTTATTATTTTTTATCTATTACATTGCCTCTGTGCCTCACCAAGGTCCTTGTGGCAGCAGGGTCAGGAACTGACTGCGTGACTCTCGGGCGGTCTTAGCTTTTATACCAGATACTGCATGTTCTGTAGTTACAGCTAGTTACCAATACCTATCACCTATGTTAGACAGTTCACTTCTACTCTAAACCAATCCAAAAGTGCCATAACCGCAGCAGAAGATGGAGAACAAGAAGAAGGAGCAGAAGGACAGGGACACGCCCAGATTCCTCCATTTTGCCTCCCTTGCACCCCCATTCTAAATCCCAAAATACTGCATTTACACCCTGTGATAAACT
>VZUI01097079.1:0-10057 GCA_013401135.1 Cettia cetti
CTCCTCTCCTCTCCTCTCCTCTCCTCTCCTCTCCTCTCCTCTCCTCTCCTCTCCTCTCCTCTCCTCTCCTCATTATACTGTTACTTTAACATTTTTTCTCTGTAAATTAGTCCTATCAAGCTTTTCGTTTCACACAAAAGATTTAAACTTTTATCCTATAAAATTTTACGCAATTTAACATGTAAAATTGAACCTCATAAAAATTTATTTTGAGGACTGATTATCTGAATATTTTCTACCACTCATCAGGAAATTATGCCTACAGTTTAATTACTTTTTTGTGCCTCAGTGTTTGTTTTGTCTTACAATGTTTGTACTTTATAATCTGATATGCTCACTCTGATGGAGCAATTACAATGGATAAGGATCAGTGTGTTTGCAACACACAGGCAGATTTGGAATAAGAGGGCTTTGCAGATCAGAATACAGATGCAAATTTCACAAGACTCCAGTGTTTTCCAGCTCAGTCACAAGACTGATAAATGCTCTTCCTAGAAAATATGCATTTTGACAATTTTTGAAGAAGAAATCACTCTTTCATCTTGATCCATTGTGGAATAGGAAATAAATAGGAAATTTATTCACTGAATTATACCAAGGCTCCCATTGAGGACTGCCTCTCATATGCTGATAATTCTGCCTGCAAAATTTCTTCTTGACCAAAAAACCCTCCTACTGGGAACGTGCAGAAGTTAGCTTTTCCAGGTCAGGCTGTACACTCCAAGAGGTTGAGAATATGATGTCAAAGCAGACAGGTTTAAGGATGAGTATAAAGGAAATAAATCATAAAAAATTTAAACTTCATGCTGGAACAGACTCAGTGTCATTAATCATTCAGTCAAGAGACATTTATAAACATTCAAGGTTTGAATTAATAACTAATACCAAGCACTGCATGTGTGCCAGACTCTCTGGTATCCATCCTGCAGTAGAAAAATTCTAGAGCAGAACTATTGATAGAATCAAATTTTTATACAGTGAGTGAAAAGTTTAACTTGGGGTTCCCTTACTTATATCTTTGTGTTTGTTTGAAGAACAAAATAAAGATAATGCATATAACTGCCAGTTAGAGAAGGGGATTATTTGAAAGAGAGAATGGCAGTACACCATTTCAGCACAATATAAGGAGAACTACACAGAGAATGCATACTACAAAGAGAACAAGACATAAGAAATAAATTTGAATAGAAGCCTCCTTGTAGTCTGTAAAGCTATTAAAATGCAGGGATGTATTAATTCTGAGGGAATTCCTACTAAGATTGTAATCTACTAAACATAAAACAACTAAAAGAAACCATAGTTTAGCTCTCCATTACCTATGATCAGGGACAGAATATTTGTTTTCTGCAAATTGAGTATTTTTGATCTACATATGTGGTGTCGTACTGAACCATGATCATGCAGCATGATAATAATACCTGTAAATTATACAGAGTTTACTGTGCCACAGTAGAGACGTACAGCAAAATTTGAGTGACAAAGACCTCTCTGTATCTGTATTGGGTTTGCATGGCAAGGTTTTAGTAAAGGAGTGTCTACAGGGCTGGATTCTGTGAGAAGTTGCTGGAAGCCTCCCCATTGTCTAACAGAGCCAATACCTGCTGGCTCCAGGACAGAGTCACTGCTGGCCAAGGACAAGCTCATCAGTGATGATGACAGCACTTCTAGGAAAATATATTTAAGAAGGAGGGGGGAAGTTTCTGCACAATGTGCACCCAGAAGAGAGGAGTGAGAATGCAGCTCCCAAGGTCAGGGGACAAGGAGGGCCAGGAGGTGCTCCAGGTGCTGTAGCAGGGACTTCCCTCAGCCTGTGGTGTCGAACGTGGTGAGGCAGCTGTGCCCCTGAAGCCCGTGGAGATCCATGGTGGAGCAGAGATCCACCTGCAGACCCTGGAGGGACCTCGACCAAAACAGGTGTATGTGTCTAAAGGAGGTTGTGACCCCACAGAAAGCCTGTGCTGAAGCAGGCACCTGGCAGACCTATGGAGAAATGGGCTCACTCTGGAGCAGGTTTGCTGGCAGGACTTGTGAGCCTGTAGAGTATCAATTATACTGCACCTGGTTCCTAAGGGACTGCAACCCATGGAAGGGACCCATGCTGGAGCAGTTCATTAAGAACTGCAGGCCATGGGAAGACTCGCATTGGAGAAGTTAAGGAAGGACTGTCTTCTGTGGGAGGGACCCCACACTGGAGGTGGAGAACAAAGCGAGAAGGAAGGAACAGCAAAGACATCTGACAAACTGACCAAAACCCCCATTCTGTGTACCACTTGGGTGGGAGGATGTAGAGAAATCAGGAACAAAGCTGAGCTCAGGACGCAAGGAGAGGTAGGCAGGAAAGTATTTTTAAGATTGGTTTACTATGCACATGAGGAAAATCTAAATCATGTAGAGCACAAGTTGTATAAGGGTTTTACAGAATCAAGATCTAAAAGAGACTAGAGAGGCAGTCAAATGAAACTGTAAGCAAAATCTGGCCTTAGAAATCGTCTCAGTAAATGATTGATCTGAGATAAAACCGAGAGACGTATATATAAAAGCATATATACAAGCAACAAGAGGACTAGCTCCAGTCAATAAAAAGGAAACTACAAGATGAATACAAGCACATTATCATTAATAAGAAAGCAAATAATTAGTAAAAGATGTGAACGAGCAACTAAAGACTCAACCAGCTCTTGAAAGAATATGTGGCCTATTATATAGTAATGGTGGCGTAAGTCATACCTTGAATAAGAACTTCTCTACTTCTCAGTATCTGGCAACTATTTCATAAAATAGAAAATAGCAAAAGCATTCTAACAGAAACATTATAGGAGAAACACAGACAGTGTTTGGTGGAGGTACCAGAAAGTTACTCTAAGTACAAAAATCAAAATATAAGCATTCAGTTTTATGTAATCAGTACCTAGGAATTTCACTGCCTCTCCTGGTAAAAGGAGATAATTGTAAAAGGCAATAATGTAGTGCTGAACACAGCTTCCTGGCTCACAACTTCCCATCTGCTTTGGAGCCTTCCTGTTACCCTGCAGAACTCTGTTTCTAGAATGACTTTTCCTCCCTACCTCTTTCTTTTTTTCTTTTATTTCTTTCAAAGCAAATAACTGTGACAAATATTCTTGTGTTACTAATTCCAGTTAGGTAAAATTCTTTTCTTCACTGGCTTTAGTTGAACTACTGCTTTCTTTTTCAAGATGAAATTATTTCTTTCAAAATGTGACAAGTGTGCAAAGCCACCCATTGTTCCCTTTGCTTAGCCTGAGTGAGGGCAGATGACCTCCTTATCCCTTTCAAAATGTTATTGGTGTTTTCAAGTGTCACCTTCCCTCTGAAGAGTATCTTGTCTTCTGCAACTGTAATTTTTTTGAGAACACAGACTGAGTACATCCCTGTACCTATTTTATTCAATGGCAAAACTTAAATGTACTTCCTTGAGGTCAGGACCTTCCTCTAAATAGGCATAACACAGTACAAGGATTGGGCTGATAATAAATGCCATCCAAATTGACATATTTTACTTTTGTAGGTCTACAGAAGAGTGAGCTGACACTTGAAATGTGATGAGCATATGGCAGGAATATTTCTAAAACTCTTTGTTCAAAATGTGCTCAATGACGGTTGCAAGAAGACTTCTGAGCATAGGATGATGTAATGTGCATAAGTATATTCCTTATAAGCAGCTTTTATTCCATGAGGTGTCTGAATTTTATTTAAGCAGACGTCTCATCTGTAGGTCAGCCTCAAACATTTCACTGCAATTTCACATGCAGTAATCTGACTCTGTAATTGGAAGTCCTTAGAAATATAGCTCCATCAACCCTTATACTGCTCTAGGGTCAAAACCATTTCTCCAGTGACTGTCATTTCCCCTAAGACAGATCTGCATATGTCTTCTGCATGATCATTTTCTCAACATGCTGAGCTATGGAGGGAAAATTGCTTAACCAAAAAACAGGCATCCCTGGAGGTGAAAAAAACTTGACCTACTATTTAGGACTCAGAACAAGGAGTGAGAGATCTGGTAGGATTAGATACTCCAAAGGGAAAGTAATTTGTGTAGATGCACAGTCACTCATGAATAAGTTTTAGGCCTCAAGCAGAACAGCATTTAAATTAGGACTTGGGCATTTCCTTAAACAAGTGTTAGCAGGCATGGAACCAACCTCACATTGGGTAGCCACAATTGTTACTAACCATGTGAAGCTTCATTGCTCCCCTCTTACAGATTAAAATCAAATTTTAATCACGGGTGCTTTTAGTTATTTACATTTTAATTAGAAGGGAAACAGATATGTGCTTGCACATATAGGCTTAGTGGGAAGCATAAAGTATTTATTTTAGACCAGGGCTTGTTTCAGCTCTCTCCATCTCAGGATTTCTGCTGAGGATGCAGGAGGAATCTTGTAAAGCTTAGACATCCTGCCTTTCTTAACTGAAAGTGACAAATAACATGACTGTTACTGCTTGGATTTCTCATGTGCTCAGCCTAACATAAATAAAGATTTGGGAGCTATACTATCAGACCTAATGTCTTCCAGACCAATTATCTTGATTCTGCCATTTATCAGAAAAATGCCTAGTGGGTAAAACAGAGTGAGCTGCCTCAAGCACTGGAGTCCTCAATCCAGTCCTATTGTAAGAAAGTAAATAGCATTATTTACACTGCCACCTGCTTGTATGGCTTTTCCTGAGATACAAACCATTTAAAAAACACTTTTCTCCCTTTGTTTGCATGCTTCAGGGAAATGATAAAAGCATTTTAAAAGCATGAGACTCTTGGACACAGAAACACCAAGGAAAGAACTAGTACACCATCCAGGAAAGTCCAGGAAAACTGTAAAGTCTGACTAGAGATCTACTGTCAAGAAAGTCCAGCTCTCCCAGTGATTCACTAGTAGTTAATGGCTATTTGTACTCTGTGTGTTCCAGAAAAGCAAACTTGACAACAGTAGGCCATTAAAAACTGTTCGTTTGTTTAAGTTTTTCCCCCAGTTTCCTTTTCCTAAATACTATTGATATTTTATACTTGTATATAATTATAACACTACAGAATACCACATGTCCATAAAACAAACAAAAAATTAATTTCAGGCTTATACAAGTTCAGTCTGATCTTTTGCTTAGATTCCCCTATTAAAAAAAAATATCTCCACAGCTTTTCAGGTCATCTAATTACATCATCATTGATCAACACTTTAATAACTATTGAAAATTATCTGTGATGGCTCTGTATAAGAATGTGAAAGGATAGAACCTTTCAGGCTAGAGTTTTAACCCTGTTTCTTTCTCCAAGGGCGCCAGCAGATATTAAAGGAAAAATATAAAGGGATATCTGCCCCACTGTATCCTAAATCACTTCCAGGAAGTAATCACCATGCTTAATAATCTGGATACCTCTTCTCAATTAACTCCCTTTTAATTTCATTCATATTTTTAGATTTAACACACTATAAACACATGAAATACATGCAATGTGAAAAAATACTTTTTACTTTATTTCTCCGCCTCTAAATTTCATTGTGTGTATACTGATTCTTGCATTTGACAAAATACTGACCATTGCTTATTCAAAAATTTTGTAATATTCTTCATTTGGCAGACCAGTGTCACATCTCCTTTTCACTCATCTCTATTATTTTCAGGCTACCCCATTTAATCTTAACTTCATCCTTACTTATCCTATGTTTCCAGTTATCTACTTTACCATCTTTGCCTTTTGCAGTTCCGTTGTCTCTCTGTCCTTGGGTGACCTTGGGAGATGGAATAATCTGAATTACATTTTCTATTTAGCATGTTGTTACATTATGAGCTTATATAGGGAAAAAAAGGATTTTTTTTTCTGGTGTACAGAGAGTGCTGGATAGTGGACCCAATTTTGACAACATTATCTCTTTATGTCAGAATAAAAGAGAGGAAATGGAATACATGGTAACTATAGGGGTAAGTTCTTACCTAGCTTTTATTAGATCTTGGGGTTTTAAAAACAGAATTTCTTGTGAAATAGAGCTGAGGCTGGGAATGGGTAATACAAAAAACATTCTGGACTTTTTATTTACAAGCAGAATCTATCTTACAAACAAAGTAACAGTCACTGACCTGAATGCACTTAGAAAAAAAAAAAAAAAAAGCAGGAATTGACTTTCTCCATGGGGTCCATAGTAAAAAAGAAGAGCAACAAACAGAAAAAGCTAAATCCTTAACTAAGAATATGTGAATTAAAGAGACTAAAATGAACCAATTTAATAGACCTGACCTACAGTTGCTGCAAATCCAACCCATTCCAACCTCTGGTGAACTATTATAGAGCCCATATATTTCAGAAGACAATTCCATTGTCCCTAGAATATTTGAATACATATTATTCATAAAAATCATAAACATAAATGTATAACAAATGTATAGTGAATATTTTATAAGGTATATCACTATATGACACATTCCATATACAATACATTGTATATAATATTATATTATTTTTCAACAATATTTATTGTATTTGCATAAGTTCATTTATGTCCACACAACAAATTTTCAGGTTTGTAGAATTTCATGTAATGTTTTGCCTATAATTTATGTGAGATATAACAGAAAAATTGCTCTAATGATCAATAAACTTGTTTAAACCTCCAGTACTGACTGTGCTGTGGCAGCTCCCCTGCTTTCCAGCTGGTAGAAATCTCATCTGGCAATAGCCTTCCTAGTTCAGTGTGTACTTTCTCTTTGGGTGTGTGTTGCCAAGATTGGTGCTGGCATTAGAGTTTTCTCTGCTTAGTGCAGGACAGAAATGAGACTAATAAAGATATTTCTTAGAGGGTTGGAATGTCATGCTAAGGGTGGATTTTACTGTTCCCAAGGAAAAAGTAGCCTAGCAATCAGAAATGAATCAAAATAAACCAGCTTGACTGGAAGGTTCCAAGTTAAGTTTTTTAAGGTGTTAATTCCATGTTTTCTTTATTTTTGGTCATGTTTATTTGGGGTTTATGTAGAATTTTTTCTTGATTGATATGATAAGCTCAGATTATTTTTTTAGGATTTCCATCCAAAACTTCTAAAATAAGGAAGGAAGAAAGGAATGTAGAAATAAGAAAAAATATGAAAAAGGAATGGAAAGACAGAAAGAAGGAGAGTATAATTAATGGTGCTGTTGTTTGGGGGAAGATCTATGACACTTACTGTGAAAACTATTATTGGGTATGTTACAACCTGTAAAGCCATGTTAAACACTATGTTCTACTGCAAGTTTAATTTCTGAAATTCTTTGTCTTATCTGACATTGGTCAGAAGGCTGGAAGTCTGGTTTCAAGTCACATTCTGAAGTTTTCAGATTGATGATGGAGCACAAAGCCCAAAAGATTTTGATTTCTTCTGGATCTGTTTGTTGTGTCTTTGCCTGTTTTCTCAAAAAGAAATCAAACAGCCCCTCCCTCAAACATAATATCATAGTAATTGATTTTGTTTTTCTATTTTTTTCATGTTTTTTCTCTTCTTATAGTCACTCACATTCAGGAACTCCCCAGTCTCTCCTAATCAACTCTCTGTGAAAACCTAGACTAGGAAAAGAAATTACTTAGAAATGAATTGCATATACCAGAAAGCAATGGAATATGCCTGACAAGTTTTACCTTTAATTTCTTTAATATATGTAATATTTTTATCTTTACCCCACTGTTTCTTCTCTGATAAGGAATTACATATAGCCTCCACTCTATCTGCAAGGTCAAGAGAGAAGTAGCAATGAACCAGTGACAAGTTAAAGGTTTGAGCAACAAAAATTTAGCTGTGACTGTCATGGAAAAGCTGAGTCCTCCCACAGCACAGAGTGAAGCAGTAATGGGGTACAGGTTAGGGTAATGAATTATTCTATGAAGCCTATGAAATTTCGATTAAGGTTTCAGGAAAACAGGTTTTCCAGGGAATGGAAAGCATAAAAGCAAATTACAATCAAACCCACCCAATAATTTCTCCCATGCACACAACCCTTTGTAATATATGTTGTATCTGTGGATATACAGGAACAACATTTTTGAAAGTTACTGGCAGAGGTTTTCAGATGTTCTGAAAAACTTAGTCAGTTTTTGTTCCTAATAAGTAATAGGCAGTGCCTGCACAGATCATTTGGTAACATAGCTGAAACATGACAGAGTCTGAAGCCATTGTCACAAAAATGAACAGTATTTACACTTGGGGACTTTGGGGTCTTTGTTTCCTTACCCCAACAGCTGAGCAATCAAGGGCTGGGGACGATAACCACCAGGAGATTCTGGCTCACCCCAGTGGATTGATTTTCTGCCATCACAGTGTCATAAATAACATGGCTAAACTACTCAGATACCTTCAGTCTTACTGCCAATTGTTCAGTGTTCAAGATATTATTGAAACCATTCTAGTGCAAGTGTAAAGTTATAGATGGAAGTCCTTTTAGCAAACATTTTTGCTGTGTGTATTGGATGTTCATGTCCAGGTTTTGATTGTGTGAAGGGTGCAGTGCTCTCTCTGAGAGGCCAGGAGCTGCCCTATGCCAGACACAGGGACAAGGCTGAGGCCAGGAGCTGCCCTATGCCAGACACAGGGACAAGGCTGAGCCCAGCAGCCATGATGGTGGTTCATCTAATGATAACACATATAAGAAACACCCAAAACACCGGAGAGCAGAGAGGCAATGAAGTGTTAGACAGAACAGTGGAAACACCAAGGTCAGGGAAGAAGAGGAAGGAGGTGTCAAGGCACCAGAGCAGAGGGGGTTGACCCTGTGGAAGCAGGTTGATACAGCAGGAACTGCATCTGGTGAAGAGCCCTCTCCAGAGCAACTATATCCTGAAGGACATGGGAAGGGCCCACATTGCAACAAGAAAAAGTGTGAAAAGGGAGCAGCAGAGAGGAACAGCTATGAAATGACTGTATCCCCATACCCTCTGTACTGCTTGAGCTACAAGAAGGACAGAGATGAGTTGTGAGTGAAAAAGTGACATGAAGACTAACAAAAAGTGTAAGCAGGGGTAAGGTGTTGTTTTAATTTGTCTCTATTTTTCACTATACATATCTATTTTAATTGACAATTAATTACCTATCTTCCCTAAATCAAGTCTCTTTTGCCAACAATAGTAATTTCTTACAAATCTACCTGTCTTTATCTTGAAACTCACAATCTTTTAATTCTTATTTTCTCCCCTTGTTCTCTTGAGAAGGATGAGTGAGAGATGGGAATTTGGTAGCTAGTGGACCTTGTGAGCAAGACTAAAAAAGTTCTGACAAGTATGACTTATACATATATCATTGAAAGCTAAATACTCATCACAAAATTTTCAAGCTTCACATTAAATGTTCTACATTTGCAAAACTCCAGGGAGGAGTGGAAACACATTTTTACAAGAAACTGTCTGTATTCTGCTGAAGTTCAGTTATTAATTATTTGTATATGGCCAAGAAGAGGCAGCAGGATTCTTTATTTAATGTGGATCCAGATTTTTTTATCACAGCCCTTTTATTCAGTGTCTTTAACTGTGACTTTGACTCTTTCCAGATTAGTGATTAGGTATCTAGAAGATTTTTTTTCCTAGTTTTGTGATAATTTTTTCTATAGGCATGGAACACATCACATAACTGAGGGCCATGAAACATACGATGTCTTTAAAAATGAATTTTCATTGCAAAACTCATATCCCTCTACACTAGTAAGAACTAGCAAGATAAGTATCTAAACAATGAGAAGTGAAAACTCAATAATAGAAATTTCTTCCACTGTCATTTGAGTTTATTCAACCCTTCCCATGACGCCTTTCTCTCTTTTTTACCAAAAAGTAGAGAAGTTCAGAGCTACAGTAATATCCCTGAGCTTCTACCAATCTGCTATTTATAAGTAGTGGCTTCCATTTCCAGTTCCCAGCATTTTATCCTATGCCATGAATCTGAAAACAGACAACAGAAACAAGTTGTACCTGTAGAGCTACCAGTCGCTTGACACAAATTTCTTCAAATTTGGCTAAATGAATATAGTACAGTGGGCATTTACAAAATTCTCATGTATAAAAAAAAAAAAAAAAAAAAAAAAAAGTGGTTA
>VZUI01097082.1:0-39136 GCA_013401135.1 Cettia cetti
GACAAGCACCCATAAGCACCCAGCAATTAGTTCCCTTGGCAACCCAATGGGGAAAAATTCCACAAACAAAAAAAAAAACAAAACCAAATTCAACCCCCAACAGGAAAAAACCCCACCAAATTTCCCAACCTTATTTCTGGATTGTTGGGGTAAGGGAGAGTACAGCAATGAGAAGAAATACTGCTCCATACATGGAGTACAGTGTTCGGGAATTAAAAGCACCTGTAAAGGGAAGGCTAACATGGAGTTCATGACATGAAGAGAGGCCCAGTTTTTGGGTGGGACAGACAATTCCCCCCATTTGAAATGTGAGTACCTAGTTCTGTTTTGCTTTCTTTCATCAGATTATCTGCCTTTTGCCTTGAGAGCTGATTTTTCTTCTCTTTTCTATACATGGGTTCCATCAGCAACCTCTCCTTCCCATACAATCACCATCTTCCTGCCTCAGTCTTCTTCCTGCCATGGTATTTTTCTTCTGAGGCTGCCAGCACCTCCCAGTCTGCTTGCTCAGTTTGTGGTTTTCTGGCGTGTAAAAAGCAGCACTGTAGCAACAATAGAAGATCACTGTCAGGTGGAAGGGGGAGGAGGGGAAGGTGTGATTCTTGATTCTATTCCAGTGTGTTCTCACCACAGCCTTGGCTCCAGTGACTGGTGTTTCTTCAAGGCCCCTTAAGAATAGAAAGCTAAAAATAGTTTCACAGTCAGATGTTCTTAAAGGTACTATGAACCATTTGGCTTTCTGGATTTGCAGCTCCCTTCTTTGTAAAAATAAGATACATTCATTTTCAAGACATTCATGCAGCTGTTGCCTTTGTGCAGGATGTTTCCAGAAGGGCAGATAAGTAATGGTTGGGAATTTTGTCAGTAGAGCCCATCTCTCACACAGCAAGGAGATCCATAACCACGAGAAATGCACCATGGCTGAATCACTTTATCCCTCTAGAGAACCAGCAGCCCAGCCCACCAGGGCCAGTTCCAGCCTCTGTTGTGCTACTATGATTAGTAGAGACCATTTCTAGAAGATACAGAGGAATTTGTTATTCTGTGATGTTGCTTGTTGCTCTCTGGCTGATTACATAGTCATATTGGTTACTTGTGTGGGTTTAAATGATTTTTTTTTTTTTTTTTTTTTTTTTGCATTTTGACATAATTATTCTGCAGGGAAGAACTGAATTTGAAATTGAAGAGCAGGCCACCTAATCCTAATTTTACTTTGAAAAACACTGCTCTCCAGTAACAGTCACAAATGCCATAGCTTTCAACAGTGAGTAAGATGACAGAATTGTAATACTCACCTGCCAGAGAAAGGGGGAAGGAGAGAGTGGAGCAACTTTCAGCTAAAATAAGCTTCAAAATTAGAATGGAAGAGAGAGGCTGAAAAGATATGCATAATTCTTAGAAGCATGTGAAGTGACATTGCTTGTATTTGTAAGGTTCATTTCAAAGTGATTGTAACATAGACAAAATTCACTGCAAAGTGATGTACTGAGCAGCGCTCCCAGGACTGTCCCTTGTGATGTGTTAGAAGAACAGTCGAGAAGAGGATGTAATACAAAGCAGGGGAAGTAGCACTTCTTTATTGTGGGCTTTCTCTGGCCACCTCTTCATTGCTTTTCCTTCCCCTTTCATGCTTTGTGGTCTTTCCTTGCGGTGGTTATGTTCTCTTTCCAACTCACACCAGAAAAAAAGATATATCATGTCAGATTTTAGATAGTTAACAGCCAAAATAATTCTTGACACTCAGCAGCACCATGTGGAGCAAATCTCAAGATGTTTCTCAGCATAGATGCTTACAAACCTACCCATAGGTGCCTATAAACCTACCCTTTTGGCTCTGTGAACTGCTATTTTGAACAGAGAGCACCCAACATGCATGGAGCTAGAGTTGCAGCCCGCACTAAAATATTTTTTTTCCAAAGGGAACAGAGGGTCAGATCGTAACTTGACCTGCTGCTTCATGCTGCTTTCCCTGCAGAGAAAGTCAGGCTTTATCATTCCCACAGATTATTCAGCTGAGAATAAAGATGAGGCCCAGATTACAATTTCATTGTCCCCATGAGACTTTCAACAGCACACAAGCCAAGCACAGGCATGGGAGACATCCAATCTCACTATAAATTAGTCAGTTTGAGGAGCCTTGTAGCTCTCTCCATGTTTCAAACATGATGATTAAAGTAAGGGAAGAGATAGCTATGGGTAGTCTTGGCTTAAAACAAAAAAGATTTGAGCCAGAAAGAAAGAATCATGCAATCAATTTTTTTTTTTTTTTGTAGGTAGCAGACAAATAGATCTTTATTTTCTATAGTTTTATGTATTCTTTTTTCTTTTACCATGACTTGCACAATAGCCCCAGTTTATAACTGTCACTTTTATGACATCCAAGCTAGTGCTTAGCAGAGTGCTAACAAATGTTGCACCTGGCATCTGTCTATTCATCCTTCAGTGAGAGAACCAATTTTGATGTCCTTTTGCTTTTCAGAGAAATAAAGAAGAGATCCAGAGCCCATTTTTCCAAGTATACAGGATTTTAATTGACCATGGGAAGAGATGATGGAGAAAAACTGTTAAAAATCCTAAAGTCACTTGCTATGCAGAGCTCTTTATCATTTGTCATTTTACATAGGAAAAAAAAAATGCAGCACTACATGTAGTTGATGCTTAAGTTATAAAGTTGCTTTAGAAACTTAGCATGTTGATGGCCTTCACTTATCCTCAAACAACAGAGCACCCTCTGTTGTTTGAGGATAAGTGAAACTGTAACCAGGACCTTCCTTCATCCCACCTTGACCTCCCCTTTCTCGCCTAAAATCTTCTGGCTTAGTGAGAGAGTGGTTTCTAGGTTAGAGCTCTGGATGAATGTGCGGGCAGAGCATGCTCTGCAGTGGGTGAAACAGATGGACTTTCCTGCTCCCTTCCTCATCACTGAGAAATCTTTGACACTTGCCTGTCTCTATCTCTTACTTCTCTTTCAGGAACTGGATTATCAGAAGAGACGCATGCGAGAATCAGGGGACAGGTTTGTTCCCGTGATGAGCGATTTCATCACTGTGGCCAGTTTCAGCTTCTCAGAGTTAGAAGACCTTCTCAACGAGGCTAGAGACAAGGTAAGAATTCTTTTTGAAGTGATTAGAGTTTCACCAGCTCAGTCAAAAGCCTGAATTAAAATTAGGACAGCGATTTAAGGTGCTGGGACCGCAGTGAAAATTTAATAGACACTAAAAATTGTTTAGGCTGAAGTTTCTTCTTTTTTCTAATGTGGTCTATATCCATTTAGAACATATTTTAGGATTAAAAGAACGATCAATGCTCCTACCCACTTTTTTTCTAATCTTCCTTAACAAAATTCTTGTGCAGCATAGAATTGCAATGGCAGTATCCATAACAGGATACCACACCTTGCCACGGTGTGGAAGGGAGTGCCTTTTAAGCCATTGCTGAAAAAAGGCATCCTTTGTTAGTGATGGTGACTTCATATCTTTTTACCTAGTCCTTCTGACTGCATTCCCCTCTGCTTATTCAGCTGAGGATATCTGTGCTTTGTCTCTTTCCTTTAAAAATGTGTCTGGTAGTTTGGTGTCCTGGTTTCAGCTGGGATAGAGTGAATTTTCTTCTTAGTGGCTGGTACAGTGCTACATCAGCTATGCTTGATCTTTTCCACTTCTCTGTTACTGGGTGTATTTCAGTACAAAGATAGAAATCCCAAACATGTGTGGTTTGTCTGAAGTTCCTGGATTCTTCTTACACACCCAGAACCATGTGTGTTATTCTTCAGGTGCTGCTGCAATCATTTTGTCCTTTCGCTGTCTGTATCTCCATTACCACATTGTACACCTAAGGAGGTGCATGTTCTTTGCTGGAGTCCGGCACTAATCCCTCTGTCTCAGCTGAATGAGGAAGAATTTATAGGAAAAGATTATAAGCATATGAAAATGTTTGGAGAAGAGCCAAGTTTTAAAGTAAATGATATGTAATGGCAAATCTGCCCTTGTTTGCTGGCATCTTAAAAGTGTTTGGCTATATGAAGCAAACGTGTTATTTCTTTTGGATTTAATTGTTTCCACTGTGGTGTCAGTCCTTTTAGTATTAAAGGACCTATTTAATTACTAATGAAAGCTGTGCTGTTGGATCAATAGGCCTTAGATTTTGAAAATATAGGCCGGAGATCTTGACAGTAAGACTCCTCATTCATCCAGTTTCTCTGCAGTAGTGTCATTTTGTGATTCAAAAATGTTTCCTTACTGTGGAGATAAACTTGGTAATAGTGACTTGCAGCTGCAAACACAGGAGCCACCAGCTGTCAATGAGGGCTGCCCTGCCAAATACCAGTGGGGCAGGAGCTATTGCAACACTCAGAGGGCAAATCTGGGCAGTCTAACACCACTAAGGGTGTAAAAAAATTCTGGGAGAGTATCATGACTAATTTTTTCATAGCATCATAGAATGGTTTGGATTGGAAGGGACCTTAAAGATCATCTGGTTCCAGCCTCCTCCTCCAGCCATGGGCAGGGACACTTCCCACTATACTGGGTTGCTCAGAGCACCCTCCAGCCTGACCCTGAACTCTTTCATTTTTCACTGTTGTCATATTGCTTAAGAAAATTCAAACTACTTCTAGTATAATAATGTTAACACTGTACTAGCTTTCTAAGCACACACACACAAAAAAAAAATTACATTCTGTGACCCCACTAAATTTACTAAGAAAAACTTGGTTTTCTATGGTTTGGGTGCTTCTGTATTATGACTGGGTAAATTTTTCAACTTCATTATAGTTAGGGATACATTTCTGGAAGCATATTCAGTCTGTCCATAGCTTAGACTGCACAGTTTTGGTTTGGTGTTAAAGGTGGTGGTGCTCCTTTCTTTTTGGCACACCAGGACAAAAACCCAATGCAGATTCTTTATAAGTTCAGTTGGGGGTTAAAAACCAGCAAGTGGTACATGTCCAGCGTAGCAATGCAACTTTCCTTGATCAGACACTTGCAGGAAAAATGCCATTCTTTTGCTTTAAAAATAACCAGAGAAACTCCCTGCAGACAGACCACTATGTCTGGAAGTTGTTGCACGCTTTTTTAGACATAGCCAACATAAAGCACTCAACATAAAGAGATGTTTTATTTTAATGACTATAACATGCTTAGGAAATGTTACTCTACCTTCTCCTCACACACCCTTGCTATGTTTCAACACACATCATTCCAACTTTTGCTCAACCTATGGCTTTGGTTCTTCCACTGGCAAAGAGCTGCTTTTGGACTCCAGTAAGGGAACTGTCTGTCCTTACCAGTGTTGAGCTATTTCTCATGTTTGCTTCATATTATTTTGGCCCTCTCTTCTTCCTCTTTTCCCTCTTTTCTTTCTTAAAAAAGGAAAAAAAAGAAAAGGAAAAAGCTGGAAATTTTCAGCAAACCAGATGTGCTTTGCAAAGCTTATAACATCTTCCAACCTCAATGGGCTCTCTGTGCTTGTTGAATCCCAAGCTTTTTTCTTACCGTGGAAACATAATGGAACTAGCCAATTAAAGGAAGAGAAGGACCAAGACATCTGATTATCCTGTTCTTTTTTTTTGATTTATCAAAGCAAAGCAAATTGAGTAAAAAAGGTAGTGGAGCAGGAAGGACTTTGAAAAATATCCAAATGAACCTAGGAAGAACTGGTCTGACTCACAGATTTATTAATAATAATGAAGCCCTAGTTTTAACAGCTGGAGTCGGGTATCCTAAATATAGATGTGGCTAATTGATTACCATGAGTTAATCAGAGCCATGTTTCCTCAGCTGGGACTTAAAACAATATAAATTATCTTTTCAAACTGGGGAAGTTTTTTATCTTTTTTTAAACTTTTTCAATATTAGCAGAAGTAATTTCTTTAGTTATGGAAACAATCCATTATCAAGGTATGGTGCTGATCTTCTCAGCAGACGATATTTTTCACAATCCCATGCAGTACCTTTTTGGCCTTTTTGCTTAAACAGAACCATTCAAAGTCAGTGGCCATGGGAAGGAAGTGATATTTTAAATTTAAAGGGCCAGGTTGTCAGATGCAGGCATCCATGTTTGCAGAGGAAGCCTTGTAACTGAACTTATCTTCATGCAGTAAACAGATGGCTTGGTTAAGAACTGATTGAAAACTTAGACCAACTCTCCAAACAGGCTTTGTAGCACAGCTGGTTCTTGTTCTTTTTGTGTTTTTCTCACTTTCAATATCACTTTATAAGGGAGTATATAGATTAGATCAAGGGATAATGTTTTCTGCCATTTCCCATAAACTGGAAGGTTGGGGCAGGAGAAAGTGAAACTCTGCCCTGGAATCCTTCACCAATTTTTATGTGTTTGAACAGATGAAAATTGATTCTTTTTTAACATAAGAAAGAAGAGGTTGATTTTATTCATTAAATTTTTTTTCTCTATTTCCTGTGGGGAGGCAATGAAAATGCCCAAGCAGAGGAAGAGTAACCTCCTGTGGTATGAATTTTATTTTTCTTCTTGAAAAAGGTGACATTTGTCCTATATGAAGGCTTTGCTATGTACTTAAATATTGACAGGTATGAACTTAGATCACTACCTCACAACTGTTCTGCTTTGTGCTTGGTTTATAAAAAACCTGTTTTTAAGACACTTTGGATCTTGTTAGGAGTACAAAGTCTGCTTGGTCAGACAACGGCCATTCCTGTGCTAAATGTCAAACTCAAGGCTCTCTATAGAGACACTGTGGAGACTACCGCCTGGGCAAGGTGGGTAGGAAAAGTGTCCATTCCCAGTCTTTCTGATGACAGTTCCTCTTAGGCAAGCTATTTATCATGATGGAGAAAGGAGTTCAGAATCTGCACATACATTTAATAAGCTTAGCACCTACAGTAACTGTTTTGAAGAACAGAAAGGCAGTGAAAGCTTGCTGAGTGAAAACCATTTAAGAAAATAGTCATTAATGGCAGAATGCTATGAAGCACTAAGAAATGCTGTAGTCTAAGTGCCAGTTATAGGCTGTGCACTTCAGTTGTGCCTTTTGGGGACTGGTGTTTTCTGTCAGCAACTAAGGAAAATTAATAAGGAATGTATCAGGACAGAGACTGAGAGATTCAAAATGAGGTATTGTACAAAAGATACTGCCAGCCATTTGGTGAATAAATCACATATCTGTTGTACAGTAACTTAGTACTTGGAGATGCTGCAGTGCAGGTTGGCATCTTGCGTATGGGAAATGTTTAATGCACCTGTAACTTGATGTAACTGTTAAACTCCTAAGAGAATCCTTTAAGAGCACTTAGGCACAAGAAGAGCTGGGCCCAGCCCTGCCTGAAATTGGTATGCCTCTTTCCATTAACTGATCTGAATTTGTCCCATAAAGAGAAAAGACATTTATTTGACCTGCCTCAGTACTGAATTGGTGTCTTCATAAGAGCCCATTCAAGAGTACTTTCCTGGGGAATACAGTTAATCTTCCATGGCTACATGGTATAATTCAGTTGCATATTGGCTGCTCCTGCAAGAGCAGACAGCACAGACAGCAGGAAATTTTTATCATGGCTGTTTTTCCTCCTCCTCATAGAGCCCCCTTCCTGCCGTTTCCAGAGGTCTTCTGCCACTGTTTAACATTTCGTTGGCAAGCACAGCAGAGTTTGTGTGTGCTGCTGTCCCGCTTTCCCTCTCCTTGCTAAAATGGCTTTTTAAAATAAACAACTGTCTAAACGATTTGCTTTGGCAAGAGGATAAATTCAGTGGAAAGTTTGGCAGAGGAAGCAGAACTGGCACTGAGCTCATGGACCTGTTATATCATGGAGCTTGGGGGCCCTTATGGTGCAGAAATGAATTTTTTAAGGAAAAAAGATATACCATTCTGTGTTACAGTGGAAAACCTGCTGAAACATAGTTTTCCATTTTGCTTTTGCCCATGTCATCTGTCCCCAAATGACTTCAGGAATAAGCAAGTTTCAGCCCTTGTTCCACAATATTAGAGCACATCACAAAATTCTGGGAAGCATTTTTCATGCATGAGGACTCAGCTACGAATTTAACAAGTGTGCACAAGAGCTGGTGTTGTTTGGCAGGGAATATGTCCATGGTAGAGTCAAGCAATCTGTACATGGTGACACAAATCCCCTGACAGAGAGCAGAAGACAGGGCTGGGATCCAGAGCATCTTGGTCTGTGCCACTCTGCCTCTTAATGCCCTGAGTGAGGCAGGCAGTGTGATTTTAGCCACTGTAGGCAGGTAGAAGCCTCTACAGCATTGTGGAGGCTGTCTGCAGCATCTCACTGCCCCTCATTCCAGCACCAGAGCTTTGGAAAAGCACATGTGGTCACAGAACCAGAATTGCAGAGAAGTAGAAGAAGTAATAAAGCCAGAGGGGTCTGTTGTAGTTTAAACAGTGAAAAGACAGCATGTCTCTCTTTACAATAGTGCATTATATTAGTGTAGTACCCTACAGATGTGAACAACTGGTTTTTTGCCATTTGCTTTATCAGATTAGTGGGGTGACACTTTCTGTTGTGTAACAAATGGAGAGCATAAGGCTCAGAAAGAAGCATGAGTTCCCAAGCCACATCATGGGCAGAGCTGGCAGCAGAAGCTGGATCTCCTGACTTGCCTTCAGTCAGCTTTTTTGCTCAGTCAGCTTTTTTTTTCCAGAGAGGGTAGAGAAAGAAGGAGAATGTTTATTTCAGTGAACTCCAGATTTTTCCTTTTGTAGTTATTTTAGGTCATCCAGCTCACAGTTCTTTTGCTTTTCGTCTTTCACTGCTTTACAGTAAGTGATTGTGACCTCCTAAGCCCTGTGTTACAGGACACCAAAGACAGGCTGTTCTCAACCTCCTTGCTGCTGCTTAGAGACAACATCTTAGACTCATGAGTGTGTCTGGAAGGCTCCCAGGCTGCTGAGTCTTTCCTGCACAGCAGTACTATTCCTCTTCGGAGTGGCAGTGGGGAGGCCGTGGCAAAAGCTCCTCTTGCCAGTGTGACATGAACTAGCTGGTTCTAGTAGCTGGGTGACAGGCCTCGTGCTGAACATTTGCAGGCAACACCACCCTCTAAAGGAGACTTCCATGTATGTAGGATCCAAGAACCCTAGGCAAGGAACCCCTGCCTTTTCAATCTCTGCTTCCTTAAGTGACTAGGATACCCCTGTGGACATTCATGGACTCAACACCTCATTTCTGTGTGCCCCCTCACTCACCTTTGCTGAGCACAGGAGGAACACAGGATGGAGGCAGTGCATTGCAAGGTCCCATCCCCTGTGGGCTGCCCCTGACTTCAGGCTTTACAGAAGTTGGACAAGCCTTCCTTCTAGCTGGCAGCTCTAGCCACTGCTTTTAATTTATGTTTTACTTTCAATTTTCATAGGACTTAATGACAAATTAAGTAGGAAGAGATTCCAGGTAGCACATCCACTGTAAGCAATGAGCTTCAGGTGCTCTGTGTGTTCAAGCAGTGGTGGCAATGCTTGTGCTGAAATCTTTCTCTGACACTTCCTGCCTCCATGCCTGATTGTCACACTGGAGCAAGCAAGATGAGAAAAGAGAGCATATGGAGATGCTTTATCTCCCTCTGTGGTATTTACAGCCAATATTCTCTCTGCCAAAGAGTTGGTGCTGGTTCACTGTGGGTTGCTGTAGACTGCTGCACTTCCCTAATATTCAAAGAGCCTATGTATATATTATATGCAGATAAGATTACAGAGAGGGGTGGGGAGAGGGTGTAGGTGTGCATACTTGTGTGTATGTCTTCAGAGGCTTCAGAGGAAAAGAGTTAAACAGAGAAGTAATCTGTTGCTGTTTCTATGTAGTGTTTCCTTCAACTCCTGCCATGTTTGGTAGCTCAAAGCAACTTGCATTTCTTCCAACACTTTTTTTCCAAGATTCTTTGGGTTTCTTTGTTTCTGGCTGAGAACACAGCCTTTTTAAAGAAAGAAAAAAGAATCTATTGCTTCAAACTGCTTTTGCGCCTGGCAGGGATAGCAGAGAAAGGGAGATGCTGAATCTCTCAGGCTGTGCCAGAAGGAAGTTGCTCTCCTTGGAGATTTCTTCCTCCTGCAGTTGACTGGGAGACATTGTTTATGCTTTACCTGGTACAGGGCCAGAGGGGTTTATAAGACCTGCTTCCAAACTCATTTTGTGCTGGGATCAGAGCCTGAACTGTTCTTACTGTCTTTTCCATTCTGCAAGAGCACCCACGTAAGGAAAGGGAAACTGGGCTGTGTTAGTATGAGCTGAATCCATGCATGAGAGAGCTTGAAGACAGTCCATAGGCTGGCCCGGTAAATGTTGAGGTTTGTAAGGATGCTCTGCTCCTCTGTGGTTGTGTGCTAAAGTGCAAGCAGGGAATGTTGGGGAAGCTGTGCATCAGGGCACAAGTACTGTCAGGAGTGTGTTCCTGGGGCTGCCTGCTGCAGCACAGAGGTGTGTGAGGGAGGGTGGCTGGGCAGTGGATGTGCCTCCTTACATAGCACTTACTGTATGTGTGTACATGCTGTTGACGGGCTATTTGTGCCTGCATTTGGGTGCATTTTGGTGAGCAAGGAGACATGCTTGGGCGTGTGAGAGTGCAAAGGAGAGGGCACAACTACAGCAGGACTGATGTCCAAGAGCCAGGAGTTGCTGTGGATTTACCATATCCCCATCAGGGCTGCCCTGTGACTGAAGTCCTGCCAGTTGGCTGCCTCCATATGTGTCCTGCAGCCTCAACATTTGCCTTTTAAAATAAAAACCACTTGTGATGTATTCACTCTCTTTTAAGTCTGCCCGGGAGCCCTGGCTGCTTTCCTTGCCCCTCTCTCATGCCTTGTCTTCTACAGTCTCCTCTCTCCCAGGCAACACCCTGACTCAGAGGACTCCAGAGAGATGGATGACATGGCAAAAGGTTTCTGAGAGGACAGACTGTAGCTGTATTGCAAAAAACTTTTACCTCCAGGCATTTTAAAAGTGGATTTAAAGGGAAGATGGAGGGGGAAGTATGGACTAAAACAACTTGTTTCCCCAGCTAGTTCACTGTCTTCCATGCCCTGGCTGTCCTGCAGCTGCAGCCGAGATGTGGCCACAGTGTCATCCTCTGAAATTACTCTATTGCCCCCAGGAGCTAAACATCATTTTTTGTATCAGTGGACAGTTAGTGCTCTCCAGCAGTGTTGCTGCATGCTGCCCAAAGGATATCCAGGAGAGCAAACTCTTCAGGGATAGAGAGGCACCTGCCTTAAGAAGAAGCACTTCTGTTGCTGGGAGTAGTTCCTGCTCTTGCCACATGAATGCTCAGAGGGTATTGAATTACATGGTGTGGTTACTCATAAGCTATTGTTGCTGTCTTCACCAAACTGCCCACCTAATTATGGCTCTTGTGTTTTCTGCCCCCTTGACAGTATGCCAAGGCGCTGAAACATTTCGGAGAGACCGAGGGCAAGATGCAGCCAGATGAATTTTTTGGCATCTTCGACACTTTCTTACAGTCATTTGCAGAGGCCAAGCAAGATCTGGAGAATATGAGGAAGAAAAAGGAAGAGGAGGAGCGCAGGGCACGCATGGAGGCCATGGTGAAGATCTGTTTCCTTCCCTCACCTTTTCATGTCTTGAGAGAAATTCCAATGCTCACGTCCTGTCACTGTTTTATGTTCATCTCCCTGAGACCTTTCTTTGGCATCATTCACATGATGACATTTTCCCTGCTGTCTTTTCAGCTCTCAAAGATGCACTGTTTGACTCCCAGATTACCCTGTTTTGGATTCAGATACCAAATCTATCCCAGGCATTTTTGCCCTGGAACTTTGCAGGATGGGGTTGCCATCACCCCATGCTAGACTATCCTGCTTTTGGGCTGCAAGCAAAGAAGTCAGAATTCCCTCAGTCCTACCTAGCTGGTCAGCTTCCAGTCAGACTCCATCATCATCTGCTGTGTGCCTGTCATCTGACAGTGCACAGTGACACAGCAAATGCCCTGGCACCTGCTGCATCCCATACCAGCAGTATTTCTCTCTGGCCAGCCTTAATGGCTTGATTACTGGGGCCATGTCTGGCCTTAATGTGGCAGGACAGCTTTCCATGGGTTTTGCTTCTTGGGAGACAGATGTGTGTGTCCCCAGGGGTTCATGTGAACCAGCCTCCCCTCTAACCTCAGCCTCTGTGCTGCCTGAGAACTCGGCAGTCCCTTGCCTCCTTTCCCCGCTGCTGGTGCCTTTGCCCTGGCTGCTGCCATGGCCCCAGGCTGTGCTGCAGGGAATTGCTGATTTAAATGTTTGCTGAGCCAAAAGCAGTGGTTTGTGCCTTTCAGAGGAGGAGAGAGGTAAAACACCAGGGAGGTAAAACGCCAGCAGCCTTACTGTTAGACACAAGGATGAAATGCCTGGACATAAGCTGAAGTTTCCTCTCAGTCAGCCTGGAAAGTTCAGGGCCCACTGCTGAAGCACTGTGGGATGGTTTCATAGGCCTAATACACCATGAGGGAGGGCTTGTGGAAGCAATGTGGGGCTAGCATTTGCAGAGTGAGCGACCTGCTTCCTGATAGCCATCCCTTGCCAGTTCTACTGATTCTGGAGCTGAGCAGTGGAAAGAGAGAGCTGAGCTGGTACTATCCTGCTGTAAAATTAGTGCAAAACAGCAGCAGCATGGACAGGTCCCATGTGTCCTCTTGCTACAGGCCAGTTGTGCTTTGTGAGGCAGATGTGTGCTGTTATTCATTCCTCATTTCTCCTGCTTTCCTCTTGTCCGTGTAGAAGAGAAGCTCAGCATGGCCTCTTGTTGCTCTTGGCACAGGTGATGGCCTTGTGGATAAGCTCCGACTTTTTTTTCCTCCTAATCTGTGCTGATGCATTTTAGCTGCTTCTTGGCAGTGTACCTAGTGATCTGGTATCTTGGTTAGCTAATCCTAAGACTCTGTGTCCTTCTCCACAGCTAAAAGAACAAAGGGAAAAAGAGAGGCGACAAAAGAAAGCAAAAGCTGGAAGCATCTCTGAAGAGAGTGGGGAGTTCGATGACCTGGTGTCAGCATTGAGGTCGGGTGAAGTCTTTGACAAAGACTTATCCAAGCTCAAGCGTAACCGCAAGCGCTCGGGGAACCAAGGCTTAGAGACAAGCCGTGAGCGGGTGGTGACAAAGCTAAATTATTAATTACAAGAGGAAGAAAAATAATCAGCCAAAAGAAGGTGGTGAAAAAGTGCAAAACAAGGAAGATGAATGTGTGTGATGGTGCCTGGTTGACAGCTGCCTCAAGGGCTTTCTTTGGTCTGTAGCTAGAGATGTTACCTTTCCATGATCAGCTTTCCTCTCATCCCTCTTCTGTGCTCCTAATTTGAACCATTATAAAAGTGCCTCTGTGGATCCAGCAGGGCCTGTGACTGGGCCATGCAGAGCTGACAGATTTGCTTCTGGGAGTTTGTTGTGTCGTCAAAGGCCTCATGGTGTTGACAGAAAGCACTTGGGCCTTGCAGATGGCCTCACAGCTGGAACAAGATAATTTTCCATGTGCCAAAGTAGAAACTAGTCATGATCTCCAGTTTGCTGATAACAAGGAAGACTAATTTCAGAACAACTCTGTAAGCAGCTATCACTTCTTCAGGATCTAGACTGGCCTTCAGGGGTTTGTTGGGATGTGGTTCTCAAGTTTCCAATTCCCTTCTAGAATTGGATTTTATAAGCCATTGATTAGCACCTGAAAAATGTATTTAAGCTCATGTCCTGTATAGTATTTTTGTGTGGCCTACATTGTCCAAAGCAAGTAAAGCTTAGAAAGAAGTCTTCAGTTTCTGTAATAAAATGAAATTCAAGAATCAGGATCAGCATATAATAACTTGCAAAAGTCTTTTGGATTCTGCTTTGCTAGGAGTTTTCTGGAATTTCTTGGTGGTTGAGTCTCAAAGCTATGAAATGCATCTTCTTGGAAAGAAACTCTGGCTTTCCTTTAGAAAACTAAGCCACTGCCAGGTTGGGATTACAAGTGGATGACTGTAGAGCCTGTTGTCATTACTGGAGGCTGGCAGAGAATCAGTGGAAAATTTCTTATCTATTTGTACAAGATTGGAAATCTGGAGCTCCCTAGTGTGATCTGCAGGTCTCCAGTAGCGAACAGTGAACAGGTTTGCTGCCTGCCAGAAGTGAGATTTCTTTTCCACTTGATGCTAGCTGTGACTGCTGTTGGCATGAACTGGTCTTTCTGTCTGACAGCCTGACGTCCACTGCACACACCCCACTCCTGCCGAGGGGAACCATGTCACTCAGTAAGATATGAATGGTGTCAAAGGAGAGCCTTGGAGCATGCTGACTTTTTCATTTTGAAGAAATCACTTGGGATGAACCAAGGGAGAGCCCCATAATTAAAACTGAGAGTTTTATGAGGAGGACAAGCCAAACAGGCTTTGGAGTTGGGTTAATTCAGAAGAAACAAATAAATTTGTATTTAAGTTACATGAATTAAATATAGAAGCAGAAAAGCAAAGAACCCAAGAAGAGGCTTGAATTCTGTGTGTCTTCATGGTTCTAGGAAAGGGATTGGATTGTGTGGGCTGTCATGGCCTGTTTTTTGTTGTTTTTTTTTTTTAACCTTTTTTTTCAAACTTGTCTTCTTTTTTTATTATCTTCCCTGGAGAAGGAAAAGAGGAAAAGAAGGAATGGTGATGGATTCTTCCTCCTAGACAGGAAGATTTGAGAAGAGGGACCCACCATCTACGAATTGCTGCATTAGTCAACAGCACAAAATGTTAATGAATCCCAGGGAAGTTTAATCATTTGGTTTGATTTTTCTCTGAATGTCACTTAACCTCAGGCTCTGCACTGAGTCTGCAGAACAGAACTTCCTCTGCAATGCACGCTGCCTGATCAGTATTACACACTACAATATTGGAGAAGCAAACTGTGGTGGTTTTCTGAACACTTGAGAGTTAAATAATTATGTAAACTATGGAGAGAAGCAAAAAAGTCAGAATTGTTGAACTCTGATGTTTCATTGTTTACTGAATTTTGAGTCTCCCGCCCAGAATTTCCCTATTTAGGACATTCCAGACTGCCGCGCCTCTGTATAATACTCATCGTAAAGAGCTGGTATCTTACAAGAGCTGGGTGCATTCTCCTCCCTTACTCCCACTCCCCTTCTGGGATTAGCTATTAACAGCAATGCCTATTGCAGTGGACACAAGCACCTTGTAGAAGAAAGACTATTTCATAAAGGTTTTTGAAAGTTTAAGAAAAAAAAATCTCACTTTTTTAAGCATTTTTATTTTAAATTACAAATGGATTTTTAGAAATGTCTCTTGTAAATTATATTAACAAGCTCCTTGCTGCTCCCTGAAGTAGACTTGCTATATATCCCAGCCCTTTTGTTTGTCTTGTTTTAAAGCATGCCATGTAACCTATGCCATGTAAGCCATATGAGAGGTGGTAATATGTGCCAAATTGGTATACAGTTGAGTTTAGATTTGAATAATCTCTGAATTCCAAAGATTATGCTTTTAGGGATTAGAGCATTGTAGGGTATTTTCCCTCTCTCTTTGTTCTCCCTGGGTTTAGGACTCACCCAGAACTTCACATGTAGTGCCAAGGTCAGTCCTGGTGCAAGATGATGTGCAAGTACAGCTGCTTGCTTGCTCCCCAGGTACTTGTTTGATAAGGCAGACTGTCAGCTTGGCAGCTGCCAGAGAAGAAACACCTCAGGGCAAACCCTTTAAATATAAATACAGCATTTCACCTGCCCCAGTATTTGTCAAACCAGGTTTGTGCTGTGCTTTCTGAAACTGAAGTCACTTTGCCAGGCCACAAATGTAGCAAAAGCAGAGAGAGTGATAAATCCTCTGTCCCTTTGTGTACACAGTTCAGCCCTGATTTAAAGAGGTCCTGTATGATGGTACGCACTCCAGCCACAGAGAGTCAAAGAAAGCTGCTATAGTTTTGCCACCTCTTTGACTCATACATTAATAATGAGAGATTGTGCAACTCCTGTAAATCAGCTGTGGGATCCTTAAGGGGATGGACAGAAAGCTCAGAGTCATGCCCTGATTCAATGCAGCTCGACTTTCTCAGCACTCCAGTGCCCCAGGCTCCCCCTGTTTTGAATCAGCGATAGTGGCCAAAAGCTTCATTCAGTGCTGGACAGTCCCCAGGCTCTTGACTTCATGGTGAAAGTTCATAAAGAAGGTTTTGGAAAAGCTCAGTTTCACACTGAGGCAAGCAGTGTTTTCATACAAGTGTTGACAAGCAGAAAGGCCCATTAACTTATCTGCTGTATGAGATGAAGTTACCCACACAGAAGATAAGGAAAAACTTGGCTTTGCTGTAGAGCCTGGCATCAGATTCTTGCTGAAACCAAATTTTTCATCTCTTGGGTATTGTGAGTGCATATAATACTCTCTTCTTCAGCAGTTGTGGCTGAGTTGCCAGGTGCTGAAGGAGAAGGAAAATCTTATTTCTGAGTAGGTTTAGGAAGCAGTCTGAGGTCTAACCTTGCTGGAGAAGCTGGAGAAGAGCTAGGGTCTGCTGTTGTTCTTGCACCTGTGCCTAGAACCAGCGTTTTAAGAGAAGTCAGTCTGTCATTGGAAATAAGTGGGGAAGAAGGAGATGTGAGAAAGAAAGGCATAATTGAAGGCTCATTCTGCTTCCTGCAGAAATACAGTAATTGCTGACTTTATGATAAAGTTTCTCACATCTAGAAGAGGTACTTCCCAATTCTCCAGAATTCATCCCCAGAGCTCTAGTGCTCACTCACCTCTGTGTCTCTGCACAGGTGCATAGACACAGAGGTGAGTGTGCTGCAACACAGAGGTGTTGCTGCATAGGTTGCATTAGAGTGATCCCAGAAACGACTGAAGAAGACTCCCTTCCCCTACCACTTGCTTTGAACTGTGTCACTCTTCTCAGTCTATCGTGTCTCTAGAAATGCTACAAGGTAAAGTGACTTCGAGGAGCAAGACCCTTCCATGCTCTGTAGCACAGCCATTGTCCAGGCACCTGGTCCCTACGAGAGCAGAAGTAGTGCTAGTGTTCAGGGCTGAGAGACTTCCTCACTAGGGAAAGAACCTGGATGCCCTTCAGAAGCATTTCTGTAATGTGTTCACAATGTCTGAGGAAGGGAAAGGAATTGCAAAGGATCCTGGTGGGAGACCGTGGGGCAGGTGTTTCCACAATGATCAGCCCCACTGGATAAATCTTTCCTTTTCTTTAGGAAAGAACACACTTCGAGCTGGGTTGCACGGGAGAAGCTTGTGTCAGGAGTTTCCATGAGGGGAAAGGAGATCCATTGTACAGTAGATGATGTACATGATATATGCAGTTTTGTTTCTAGGTTGGTTGTTTTGGGTTTTGTTTGTCTGTTTGTTTGGGGGTTAAATGATTTTTTTAAAGAAAAGGGTCTAGGAATCTCTAAGGGGAACCTGTAAATCTGACACCTCTATTTATTTTGCCTTATTTTAGTTTGCTATGTTTGTATGTATACACTGCATTACAGCAAAGACTATTGAGACCGTGCCAGGGCATTACACCAGCTAGAGAGCTGGCTTGGCTCTTGTGCCAAGTGAGCTAGGCCAGGGGATGCAGGTGAGCAGTCTTGGTGTGGGAAGGGAGAGAAGGAAAAAAACCCTTTTGGCTTTTGTCATAATTGCTCTGCCCCTGGTGATCCTGGTTCTGGGAAAGCACTCACTTTAAAGCTTGTGGAGGCTGGTTATTTTAGTACACTTTCTACAAAAGATGTTTGTTTTTTATCATGTGTCACAATGAGAAGATTGAGAAGAGTTAAGGTACATAGTTCTCACCCAAACTTCACTCTTCCACACAAATTTGGTCCATAATTCCAGAGAAGCTTGGCTAGATGGCAAAAGTGGTTCATGCCCTGTAAATGCTCACATGATTTAACATGCTAGTGAGACAAACTAGGACAGTTCTCCTTCCTCAGAACTCATATTCGTCCCTATCTTCCTAGCCAAAGAAAGATTTCATCATTCGTCTTTTCTCCTCCAGCCCACCTCCTCAGGTTACCCCAGGTAAGAAAAATCTTTCTACTGGTTGGTTTGTTACCCATGGAGTCTCTGGCAATCATAAGGTGTTTGGCCATGGCTCCTTGGCTTCAGTACTTGACACAGGAGATTTCTGATTGCCTGTAATCCAAAGAGGTAGTTTCCATTTGCCACCCTAGTTTCTCTTATAAAGGTAGAAGGGGCAACCTGGATAATACAATTTGGCCAACTGAAAGTGTAGAATTTATATATTTATTTATATAATGTATATATATTAAAAAAATCTGTCTACTAATCTAAGTAGTGGTTCTGATGACCAGTATTTCCTGAAGTTCGCCAGATTTGCTCACTCAGTGCCTGCTGAGAAGGATGCCATCAGTCTAGCGCGGTGTTTTGGCATCTCATTTCATGAAAGAGTCTGGATGGTTCCAAACAGGAGTCTTCTGTTATGGGTGGTAATGCAGAATTGATCCACAGTAACCAGTTCATGTTGCTCTGGTTTTACATCAACATAATTAAAAGCAGGATCTGGATTAAAACTCTTCCTTAGACAGTTTTGTCTATTTATAAGATATTCTACCACAGCTCATGTAGGGCTTGGTCCTTTCAGCTAGGAGCTCTGAGCCAATTGATCTAGAAAAGCTTCTCTGATAAGCCATTTGCCCCCTTTCTGCTTGCCTTCAAACAGGCTCTTTAAAGCTTTGCAGTTTTTGGAATTGTGAGGGCATGTTTGGTACCTGAGCCACTTTGTGCTCAACGCCTCCCTTCCAGGTCATCCCAAACCTGCAGCCATTCTGCTCCCCTTCAAGCCTGCTCAGCTTGAAACTGGCAGGTCACTTTGGGAGGTGGCCCTGCCTGCCAAGCTAGAAAGTACAGTGCTGCTTACTGAAGTGGGAAGTTGTGTGCTGCTGTAATGCCTTGGCCTATCCTCATTTCTTAGTCAGTTTAAGACTATAAGTGAACTAAATGTACAAATCCTGTAGTGTCCTTTTTATCTGTATCTTTTTATAAGAATATACTGTAATACTAAAAAACAAAAGCAAAAAAATTAAAGATATATTGCCCCCACTGTGTCTCTGTACATTTCTTTGTAGTTCCATTTTGTGTGCATTTTGCTGCAAAGTCTGATGGGTAAGTCGGGGTCTGGGTGCAGTTTTTTGTTAATCTCTGGGTTTTTGGTCAAGAGCATGCAGCTCTTTAGGTGACACTGTCACTGCAGAGCAGGTGAGAAACTCCACAGGTTGTTCTGGGGGAACAAGCAACACTGTGGAACACAAGCACATCCTCCCCATGCCGTGCAATGGTGAAGACCTGGTCACAGAACCAGCAGGTTACCGTATCCAAGGGTCCTCACTCATTCCTCTTTCAGAACTACATGTGATACACAGGAGTTCACTTAAAGAAAAAGGTAAGGCTGTCCTGATATCCAGGAGTTCATAATCCATGGCTGGAGATGACTATTCCAAACGAGGAAGAGAGTGCAGGGCAGTAGCACTGACCCTGAGCTCACTTACATAACTGAGCAACATCCCAACAGCAAGAGCATCAACTGGGAGGAGGAGTGGGCAGGAGGGCATTGCTGCCAAGGAAGGGGTTAAATAAGGCCAGCTGAAAAGAGAGCAGGAAAGCACACATCAGGAGTGAAGACTTCAGAAAAGCAAGGTGGGGAATCTGGAGAGAAGTTAGAACAGCCAGGTGAGCAAGATACACACAAGGGTTAGGGCTAATTTGTTGCTGAATTGAAGGGTGTGCTGAGGAATTCCTTGGAGCTCAGGGCAGAACCTTGTCCTCATCATAGAGGCAATGTGTACAGCTGTTCCATTCATACACAGATCTCCCCATTTCTGTTAATGGAAAGAGCTCTCTGAAAAAAATTATCCTTAAGCCACAACATTTCATTCTCAATCTTCAACCCATCAAAGGGCAATGCTTTAACCTTGAGCTCCTGAGATCATATGTAGCTTCCAGGGGGAGCCTTGCTGGGTATGCAGCACATTCCTGCAGCACTAAGGTTCCCAGGGACCCCAGACAAAGTCCCACCTGTTGACTCTGACTCTCAGGTGGGAAGAACTGTGGAAATGAGCAAAAGTAATTAGGGTGTAATTGCTTGCTCAGGCTGAGGATCAACAGGCAGCAAATGGGAGTCTGAGTGCTCTGTGTGAAGGTTCTTGGCTTTTAGTCATTAGAAAGGCTTTTAGTTTCTCTGTTTTGATCTGTTTGGTTCATACTTTGCTAAAATTCTGACTTTTAGGTTCTTGCTGTATAGATGCAAGGGCAGAGGCAAAGGGATGTTTCTGAAATATCTGCGTCATGTGAGTGGTAGAGGCAGGATGAAAATGCAGAGACCTCCCTGAGTTCTCCACCCTGGAAGCTGGGGTTTGGTAGAGGAAGTCAAACCATTGCTTGTCCTCTTCCTAGAGGTGAAACCCAGTGGCATTAGAGTTATCTGCTTTGAACAAGACAGACATCCTGCCTGGATTGTAAGAAGACTTTTCTTTAATATTTTGTTTGGGGTTGGAGCACACAGGGAGGAGCTGGTGTTCTGCCCTGCAGCATGGGTCCATCACAGAAGCGTCCTTCTGTCTTCCTGGTTGTCATCTTTCCCATGATTGTGGACCTCCCTGTCCTTGTCATCGCTGCAAAGAACATGGTAAGTGCCTCGTGGCCTTTTCTGAGCAAAACTAGGGTTGGGTTTTAGCTGAATGACTGGGAGTGAGGAGGAGTATAAGGGGAGCTCTCTGCTCTTGCTGGGAAGGGCTGAGTCTAGCATTTACCAGTTTTCTCTTTCTTTTATTTTTGGCTTCTGCTTAAACAAAGATGGCTTTTATCTCTGCTGCAGTGGACATGGAGCTTTCTGCGAGAAATCTGCTTGGCCCTAGATTTGTGCCACTAGGAAATTAAAAAGTTTAAAGTTTGGGGTTTTCTCCCCCTCTCAAAACCCAAAAGTTTTGGGTTTCAACTTTGTTGTGATAGATTTTGTTTGATGTTCCTGTAGTTAAAGGGCTTCTTGCTGTTTTCTCTGAAGTATAGTTGCTATTTATCTCTACTTTGCTTAGGCTCACCAGGAGGTAAGGTCCTTTATTTCACTTTTTGTCTTTCCCTTCTTTTGCTGTGTTTTCATCTCTTTTGCTTTTTTCTTCCCTCCCTTTTGCCTTTTTTGCCATTTTTTCCCCTAATTCTCTGCACTGCAGACTCAGCAGTGTGGTGGAGGCTTGCCTTGAGTGAGCTGCTGCATCTTTCCTACCATGTGACAGCATTGAACCCCAGGGGTCCAGAAGGGTCTGAAATGCTGTGAAGAGTTTAATGTGGGAATCCAGAAATTGTTCTTTGCCCACCTTGTTTTAGATGTGGGGCACAATTGTGTTGAACCAATTTCTTGAGTGCTCATGGGAGGAGAATACATCTCTAATAATATTAATTATAAAAAAGGATCAGAAAATAGGAGGGGGGAAGATTAGCTCGGTTGGTCAGAGTATGGTGCTAAAAACACCAAGATTGTGAGTTCAATCCCTGATTGGGTCATTCACACAGGAGTTGGACTTGATGATTCTCGTGGGTCCCTTCCAACTTAAAATAGTCTGTGATTCTGTGGTCTGGGAAAAGACTTTCATAATTTATGGCTGTGAGATGTGGAAAAAGGCTTTTGTTTGCCAGAAGTGTCTATAACCAGTAGTGGTTGGATCTGTCATGTTATAGCAAGACCTTTGCCATACTCTCCCTTCATAGAAGGGCTATTCAGAGTACTTCCAGCAAGGACTGAGGCAGCTGATAACCTCTGCACAACAGTCATGCAGAGGCTGCAGGGATCTGGGGATCAGGGCTGACATCAGCTCCAGACACCCCTTCCTATGGGGCAGACAGGGAGGTGGGTGTGCTGGGCACTGCCCCTGCAGAGCGGAGGGAAGAGGCTCCTGTCTTTCCATGTTGGTGGGGAGAACTGTGATTGTCTTAAGAAATCTGACAAATACTCATTATTCGTCTGATTGTATTAAAGACTCTTCCTTACAGTAGGTCTGCAGGGGCAAAGCTCATGTTTTGTCATCCCCCAAAATACCATGAATGTTGTGAGAATTGGCCTGGATGCCTCATAAGAGACTACCAAGAACTTGCCTGTGGTGAATCCACAGCTCATGCTCTGATTGTCAAACTCTCCCACTGTTTTGCCAGTGGTGGTTCCTGGAAAGCCAGTGGTCTGTAAAGGTATCAGAAGGTGCTTTGTGCATAGTGGCTGAGGAATGAAAAAAAAAAAAACCCAAACCTATCGAAATCTTGTGCATGCTCTGTTGCCCACAAAAGGAAGCAAACAAAATAGGAGGAGAATGAGTATCCATCTACTTTTGGCTTAAGCTACTTTTCATTTGGTTGTGGTAATATTGTAAAACAACAAAGATGGATATCCCCACCCCCACACTGCAGCCTCCAAGAAAGTTAGATGGTCCCCGGATTTGAGAGGTAAGAAATGGTGTTCTGCAGCATCTCATTGGATATTCCTGTGATCAGGCTCTGCCTGGTTGAGTGTTGTCTGGGTGTGAGGCCTTGGGGGCAGTAGTAACTGTCGTCTTAGCCCCTGCATAGTCACAAGGTGTTTTCAGGAGCAGAAGTACAAATCAGCCCAGTATTTGCCTACCCCTGGGCTCACAGTAAGGTGTTATGACTGGGCAAGAGTTTTCTTGGGTAACACATGCTATGTTTTTGCTCCTGAACAAGTCTGGATCTGCTCTTACTTCATAGAAGAAGCTGCGTAACCCCAACGTGCAGATTTTTCCCAGGGTTGTACGATACGGTGTTTTCTTTCCTTTTGGGTTCCCAAGCAGAAAAGAACACTTTTCATGCCCCATTCTGCTGTAAAGTACCCCTTGCTTCTGCTCCTGATTTCCTTCAATATCTGAGCCCTGTTCACCTCCCTCTTGTGCCCTTACAATTCCTTTCTGTTGCCCATCTTGGGAGGATCTGCTGCCCTTTCCCTGTGATATTAACAGCTGCAGGAGCTTGGGCACCTCAGGCTTCAGGTGAAGCCCCTGGCAGAGGACTGACCCTGGCACAAATGCTGTTGCTTTGCATTCAGGTTGGCTTCACATGGGGCAAGAGTTGTCAGGGTAGATCAAGTGCTGTGTCCTACCTTCCCATTGTCCTCCTTGTGGTGCAGCTGTTTTTCATCTAGGGACCAAATGTTAAAGATGTGTTGCCCTTTTGGAATGGCAGAGACATATTCCCTTGCTCTGGTCCCTGAAATGAAAGTATCTCTGTAAGTGGAGAGGAGGCCCTTTCTGCAGCTGGTGAGCTGGAGCTGCCTCTGGAGTCACAGGGATGGGCAGCCTTTCACCGCAGAAACATCTCCAGCACTGAGGCAATGTGACATTGGGACCAGAGCTAGCTGTGGCCTTGGGGGTGCTGATCTTGTGCCAACTCCTGGGGTGTCAGTGCTGGGATGCATCAGCAAGCATGCCTTGGACTTGTACCAGGGTCAAAGCAAGAGATTGCAAATTGCAGCTTGTCTCATAGCCATGGTCTTGTCCTTGTCAGGCACTGCCAGCTCTCCTTCTGTTCCTGATTAATCCTCTCCCTGGGGGATGCTGACCAGCACATCCCAAATCAAGATGGAAGGAAGAAAGGGGATAAATCAGATACTGAGGCAATCTTACTCTCTAATTTTTAACCTATGCTGGCACCCTAATACAAACAGGAAGGCAGCAGGAGTTTGGACAGGGATCAGTAGACCTGACTTAGTGCTGTGCAGAGCAGAACCAGTATAATTATGGGAAAACGGGCAGTCACAGAAATAGCTGAGCTTTGATGAGAGGCAGGCTCTTTCTGAGATCCTCTCTGGTGGCTAGCTCACTTCTCTTCTTACTCTGCCTGAGCTCTGCAACGTACCCTGAAAGTCTGCACCTCTCACTAAAACAGGGTCTGTGCTATCACCAACACACATGAAGCCTTTCCCTTGGGAGGCAGGAAGGTAAAATCTTCCTCTAATATTTAGGAGAAATCAAGGACAAAAGCCCATCTGCTAAAAACAGACTTGTCAATCTGGTAGCAAACATCATTTTCTCCAATTGCACATCAGGCATGAGGAGCACTCAGTCTCTACTGCAGAGTGCACAGATCAATGGGAATGCCAGGTTAGTGTCCCCATCTGCAAACAATAATTTGGGTGACTTACCAAGCATGACATGGTGGTCTGGCCCACATACATGTGGGCAGGTTCTCTTGGATCACAGGCCAGCAGTGGTGGGACTGTCCTTTCTGCCTCCATTGAAATAAGCTTCATGTGATATCAGGGACTGTCTCTTTGCTCATACGTGAAGGAGCAGCAGCTCCTGTCTGTACTTAGAATAGGACATGGTCCTGAGCCCTGAGGGAGCTGGCACATGAGCCTGGAGGCAGCAGCTGCACGGGCACCCTGATCTCCCCACTGTTTTCACCATTTTTCCTGTTGCTCAGCCATTCCCATTAGCCATCATCCTTGTTTCTTTTCCTGTTCATTCTGGGTCTGGCTCAGACTTCTTTGCCAGCTTTTCTTGTCCCACATTTGTGTGAACCTTCTGGTGCAGGAAAACAAGATCTGGGGCTGTACTTCACTTTCCTTCCCATGGTCCTTGCAGAGCCACCTCTGCCATTGCTGGAGCTTTGCTTCCCTAGAGCCTCCAAGGCGCTCCCAGCGCTGATGGGTGCAGGGAGCTCCACCACTGCCCAACTTGTCCTTCGGAAGGCTTCAGCTGTGTGTGTGAGGAGACATTTTGTCTGAGGGATGAGGCTAAATGCAGGCCATGGTAAAGCCCCTGAGCAGCAGCTCTGGCACAGCTGCTCTGATGAGCTGATGTGCTCATTTCTGAGCAGAGCCACTTGTAGATGTAGAGGCGATCCCTGTGCTCATGTGGACAGGGGAACAGGTGCCGAGAGTGTGTCTGGGAGGGATTTCTTGCTGGTGCCATGTGAGGTTGGAAGAATACTTGGGTTTTCCTCTTGCCTTCTATAAATGGCTTTTGTGAGAACAGGTTTCTTAACTTAGGTTACAACAGCAAGGGCTAATTGAGCTTTTCTGTGAGCAGGACACTATCAGTGACACATAACCTAGATGAAAATGTGGGCTGGGTTAGGTGGGAGATGAGCCTATGAATGCAGCTTTCCTTACAAATTCTGTTAAAGGACTTCTGGCCACGCTCAAGCCTGAGCCAGGCACATGGTGAGGTGTCTGCTGTCCTGCAGCAGGGTGTGGGCTTTGCAGAGCTGCTGGGGCAGGAGGGGCTAGCTAGCATTGCTCTTAAACCCTGATCCCCTGACATGGGAAGAAGTGGCACTCCTGCTATTGAGTAAGGCACTTGGTCTGACTTCCCAGAGAGCTGCCTCCCTCACTGAGCTGAGGACACGGCAGGCATTTTGCCAGGCTCTCCTGCTGCTCAGTGAGGGTGGGGGAGTCCAGGACATGGGGAACCCTGTTCCCGCTGCTGTTGTGAGCACAGGAGTGCTCACTTGCTTGCTCCCCACTCCATCCAGCTGGGTTTAATTTTAGAAACACAGTGTTATCTTGGGGCATCTTTTTCCATGGAATGCAAGTCTTTAAGTAAATAAATAACAGCTTTGTGGAGGCGGAACGGCAGCCCGTAACCGCACTGCAAAACACGCACCAAGCGAGTTGAGCCCCATTTCACTTGCATGTGGAAATACTTTGTAGAGAAACAGTGGCTGCACTGCCTGCCTCTTTCGTTCAGCCCCCTCCAGAGCTGGCCATGTGCATTGATTAAAAAGAAATAAAAACACCTTGAAATACCAGCCTTGGAGAAGTGGAAATGAAAACCCCTCCAGCTGCTGGGGTTCAGCTGGAGTTCTCTGGCACAGGTTTGCTAAAGCTACAATTTACTGGTGGTGGGTTGTTACTGACCGTGCCTCTGCTGTAGCAGGGACATCCCAGAGGGATGTGTTCTGGGGCATCCTTAGCAACCTGGGAGAGAAATAGCAGGCTATAAAGATGAAGGCAGGAAACTTGTGTTTAAATGCCCCTCCCAGTCTGGCTGGCCAAGAGGCTTCTGCATGCAGTTGTGTTGCTGATGGCTGAATGTCCTGGGTGTGTCCCTCAAAGTTTGCTGGCTGGAAAATCCCATAAAGCCATTTTACCAGAGCAAGAGCCCATTTTCACTGGTCAGATCCAGCAGCTCTGACATGGCATCTGCTGCTGGTACCTCTGTTCCCCTGAGTCAGCAAGGGAGGCTCTTCTAAAGCTCCCAGCCTGAGCAAGACTTGCCACGGTGGCTTTCCTCTGATGTAGGGACTTGGAAATGCACCTAAATATGCAAGGTGGAACAAATGGTATAAAAATAACCCAGGCTGACGGCTACTCGCTCTGCTCCTCTCCTGCTGCACATTGCTGCTGCTGGGACACGACAGTGCTGACAGGACTCTGTGCTTGTAAGGAAACTGGGTCAGAAGCACCCATCTTGGGTGCATTAGGAGTTGGCAGAGTTGATTCTGGTTGCCTCCACAAAGCCAAAGGGGTGGCTAGACTGTGCCTAATCATGGAGGTATGAGTGAGCTCTGCCAGGGTCTTTGAAGCAAGTGGGCTTGAAGTCAGCAGCTGTGGCTTGGAAAAAGCGTCATGTATCATCCTGGTGCCACATACTGATGGGATGCCCGAATAGGTTTTGCTCTAGTCTTTCTCTTCTAAGATGAAAAACTTACCTTGTCCTTCTTCATGTAGCTCCTGGCAAGAGCAGTTCTGGGCATGAATGTGATAGTTTTGTATGTTTGTTCAGAGATGGTTATAGTATTTGAATCCACTGCTGGGCCTGGGGATTACCAGCTGTACCCCTCAGCCTTTGCTGGTGGCTTCCCTTCCCAGCAGGCTACAGGGACAGGAGGATTTTCCATGTGATGTGGTTCTGCCTGCTCTTCCACTGCAAACTACCCAGCTAAGCCATGTCCTCTCCTTGGCCTCCTCCTGCTGCTTCCACTGTTATTCTGAAGGGCATTTTAATTTTTGTAAACCCTAGTGAAGGCCTTCTCTTGTGGGGCTGGGCAAGCTCTGCCCATGTTCTCTGTGAGCCCAGGATCAGGGCGGCTCTGGCAGCAGCTTGTCTTTTCCACTGATCCCAATTAAGATTCAGTCTTGGCAAGATGAAGCCTTTTGAGCTGCCAGCTGCAATAGAAGAGATGAGGCTTCAGGGGCAGCAGAAATTACTCCCTTCCCTCAGCTCAGCTCATTTCTTGGATCTGGGCTGAGGATGGCCTCAAGGGTTGATCTGCAGAAGCCAAATGAGCCACACAGAGCTAAAACATTTCCATTCAGCGTCAGGCCCAGGGTGGGGAAGTGCAGCTCTCTGAAGCACTGAGACTGTGGGTGGCAGCTGGAGAGGGGATGAAGGGAGAGAGGGATGGACTGGTGGTGTAATTCCAGGCACTGCCTCACAACAGGAACTGCAGCCTTGCTGCAGCTGTGCACATGGGGAGCCTTGAGTGCCAAAATTATCTTGCTAATGGAACCTAAGTTCGTTAAGGCTGCAGTAGTGGCAGGTCAGGACTGTGCTGCTGATCCCCCTCTCTCCCAGCTCCCAGCAGCAGATGCTGCCTGCTGTGGCACTGCACAGCTCTGCTGGTGTTGACAGAGCTTTGCCACAACCTGCACCAGCAGGTAACTGGCCTAGGGCACTACCTATGGAGCAGCTGTGTATCTGATACCCTGTGTTACCTTCCAAGCATAATATTAACACAACTTTACAGCTGCCTGGTCCTTCTGCTGTCTCCTCCTCTTCCTCCCCTACCCTCTGTCCCACTGCAGCCAAGTTGCCCTTGACTTTGCAAACACAAACTCTGCTTTTGCTGGCCTTGCATCCTTTCAGCTGTACACCCTGAAAGTATCATGGATATACAAGACGGTGTTTCTGTTGAACTTAATTTAAGGCTAAATTCATGCAGGAAGAACTTAGTAGTACTGAGAGTTTCTGATTTTGAGAGGGCTGTCCAGAATTTGAGATCGTGCCTGCTCTGTTGATGGAGTTCGTTGATGAAGCAATTGTCTCTGCTGCTAATTTGGGGTTCTGGAAGCAAACCTTAAGCAATCATGAAGCGTGAAACTTTGTTCTGTGGAGCAAGTGTTGTGTGGATGGCACCTTGGAGAGCCATGAGCAGTAGGCAGCTTGCCTGGTGGCCATGGCTGTGCCATTGCAGTTGGCTTGTGCACAGGCAGCTGAGCAATGCCTGGTTGGTTGTGCTTCTTTGCTTGGAGGAAAGCTCAACAGTCTCAGGGCATCCATCCCATCCCTTCCTGTGAACTTGCACTCAGCTGCACTTTACTGCTACTATTTTGGGTACCCTTTACTTCCCAAAGGAGCAAACAGGGGAAGTACAAAGATAGAGATGCTAAACTGGAAGCTTTCTAAACGTGGCACTGGCAGCATGGAGGGACAGGGGAAGGTACAGACAGATGGGTTTGTGTCTCAGCCACCCACTGTTTAAGTTTGCTGTGCCCAAAGTGAGAATCTGCTCTTATGACAGAGTGCGCAGAGTTCACCCAAAGCCCTTCAGGCACAGCCTGTGACAAAGGATTCAACTCTTCATCCTGTGCCTTTCTGGCACCATGCCAGACATGTCAGGGTGTTGCCTGCCATCATCATGACTTTGCAGAGCTCCTCACGTCCACTGGTTTTGAGACCTAAGTTGAGGCTTTTACCTGACATCTCAAAAACCTGGAAACGTGGTCAGCCCAACACAACCAGCAATTCCTCCAACTGATTTTAGATTCCCTGAAATGCTGAGCTTCTCTTGGAGCGAGGCTCTGGTGCGTGGAGGGAAGTGAACTAACTGTGTTGCTGTTTAACTAATTAGCAGCTGTCTTGGCCAAAGCACACACGATGCACCAGCCATTTTTCAGCTGTTCAAGGCCTGCCTGACTCTGCTGAGGCAGCCAGAGGGAGCCGAGAACCAGCAAAGCGCCAAGGAAGGGGGAGGACCAAGGGCCTGTTCAGTCAAATCCCATGTAAAGCTGAGTAACAGGGAATTTACAGGGAATCACTGCAGGTCACCAGGGGCTGAAAACAGCTAACAAAATTCATTGCTCTTTTTACTGCTCAGCTATTGTTGCTTTTAGAATCTGGTTTTGAGCAGTTCCCATTCAGAAAAAAAGAAGTCTCTCCCTGAGGTATTTCAAGTTGTCTTCACCCCATGGCCCGTTCTCCTTCCCCCAGCACTTCCTGAAATCACTGCTCTTTTGACATAGATTTAATCTCTTTATGAACTCTTAATGACCAGCTTCTGCCAGCTTCTCCTTTATATGCTGCATCCTTTTTAAAAGGACAGTGTGAGGGTGGAATAACTAGTGTCAGGATGTGGGCATGAAGGAAAGCCAGGCTGAGATGCCCCAAAGGATTTCAGCCTGGATTAGCAGTGACAGACTGTAACATACAAATGGGCCATAAGCTGGGACAGCTGAGTTTCCAGCAGGCAAAAGCTCTACTTATGTGCATTGTGAGGTTTGCCATGATCTGCAGTATTTGAGTGTTGTTTGACATGCATAAAAGTGGAACTTGAATGCTTACAGCACCCTTCAGGAGGAGGCGGTGGGCTCGGTGCTTTATTCTGTTTCTGCTTCTAGAAAAATGATGTGCTTATTTTAGGATTGACAGCATTTGGAACCTCAGAATCATTTAGGTTGGAAAAGACCTCTAAGATCATTGATGCCTTCTTGGTAGCAGGAGACCTGAGCAGTTTCCTGGAAGTTCAGATGGATGAGAAGAGGAATTTCCCTTAAGCTTATTTGTGATTCATGAGGGATGGACTTTTATACAGGCAGTTCTCTGAATGTTGGTTTCAGTTGTGGTCACTCAGACTAGGAGGAAGAGCTCTGGAGGCCCTAGTTCTTCAACAAAAGGCAGTGATGTTATCTGTAGCCACTGGCTCAGAATAGGCACGTGGGAGAAGCTGGGATAATGACTAAAAATGATAAATTATGTTAAACCCGCAGGATTACACAGTTTAAGAATAGCCAGATTAAAATGAGTTTCCCTCAACAGCAAAAAAAAAAAAGGATTCTTTATAGTAATAAGTTATTATGACTGATCCCTTGCTAATTGCTGACTAATCATGTAACTTGCAAAGCCTGTCTTGTTGCTTGTCCCAAGGTAACTATTCATAGAAGCTTTTGGGTTAAAACATAGAAAGTTAAATAAAAAATATATTCGAAGTAATGCAAACCACACTCCGTTGCAATTAGTATTTATTAAAAATACATTGGACAAAAAAAGCAAGCCTTCAAAAAGTAGTCAGTTCATCAACATCTATTACAGCACGGCCCACCCAGCACCACAGAAACACAGAGTGCTCTCAACCCATTTCTCTCGCAAAGTGTTGACTCATGTTTGGTTCATTACCTAAAAATGTGCATAGTTTAAAGACTTGATAATGTAACATGAGCGTAAAATGGCACCAAAGTCAGTTTGTCCTGCACTTCCAGCCCCTCTCAAACCAAGGAAGTAGTGAAATGTGCGTAAGAAGCGAGATGTGCATGGTGCTCATGCGTGTGCTCAGTAGTCGCTGGTATGGCCCTGAGTCCTTTGTGTGAGCTTTACAGCATGACAGCACACTTCTGAGAAGCCAAAGAATCATATGCCCAAAGCATTGTTTTATTACTACTGAGTACATCGAGTTTCTTTTTCAATTTCAAAATTAGCTAGAGCCTGGGGGCAGGCCAGAGGGCAGGGTGTGTTGTGCGTGGTGAGGGGAGGTAAGTGCTCGTGTCAGTCAGTTGGCTTAGCACGTGTGCTTCCTTTTCCTGGCACTTTGTTTCAATGCTGAGCTAAGGAAACTTTTGTGCTCTGGGCACTACAGTTCCACAGATGAATGCAATCTCTTCTCTTTGCTGGATTAGGTGGGATTGTTGGTGTCAGTATGGCAGTGCTAGCTACACTCCTGGGAATGACAGGTACTCAAGACTGTAACAATGAATGTAGATTGTCCTGGTTCTGCCCAGGACATGGGTAATTCTTGCAGGAGCCAAGAGAGGGCATGGCTAACAGCATGGGGGGTCATTATGGGGACCAGGGAATGGGTCTCTTCCAGTAAGGGAGGGGTCACATAGTCCCTGTTCCCTCTATTATTGAAGGTGTTGCTGCTCATTTTCTTATTCCATTGCTGTTTCCAGTAAATTAAATTGTTCTTATCTGAACCCATGATCTTTACCTACTGTACCTCCAATTCTCCTCTCCAACCTGCCACAGGGAAGGAGGAGTCACCAAGAGTGGAACACTAAATTGCGGAATTCCTAAATCACATCATTGATGTACAAATGCTTATGGAGTCTGGGTACCAAGCTTTCCAGATTTCTTTTCCTTTCAGCTGTAGCTGCTATGTCTGTCAGTCTATCTACCTTCTCTCACAGTGACAACAAAGAATCAAATCAATTCACCTGCAGTGACAACAAAGAATCAAATCAATTCACCTGCAATGGAAAGAGTGCCTTTTGTTGTTGCTGGTGTATGAGATTTGTGAAGGATCTGAAGTAAAACCTATTGTCTCTCCTCATCTGAGATCTGTGCTTACTTTACATGAGAGGATGTGTGTGGCAGTGTGGTGTGCTCACAGTACTTTAATCTCTTAAGATGATTTTTGGTAGTGTTTTTGACCTTACTAGAGTTGTATTCAACCCTGTGTGTATGGAGGGAGCACCCTGAATCAGGTGCAGCTTCACATTAGCCATATGCAACCAGTAACATCCTGTTTAGAGAACTTAAATTAACATTTGAAAAGCAGGCATTAATATAAACAAGAATGCTGAGTATTTTCTTATCTAGGACAGTTAATTACCAAAGCTAATTATTGCTACATGACTATAGCCACTGCTACATTTATGGGGACACTTAGGTGATCCAAGGCCAGAAGACTTCATGAAAAGCAAATTAGAGAAACATGCAGGAAAACACTCTGGTAGAGGCAGCAGTAACTACCTTAATTTCTCAAATGGCCACTAATATTAAAGTCTGTTTTATCTGTCAGGACTATGCAGGTTGCTGGTTACTAGGAGCTGCACCATAGCATTAAAAATTTGGAGCCTTCTAGGGCTTGGTGGCACATCTCTAAAGTCAGGGAGAGCTTAATACTTCTGTGCATGGCAAAATGAATCCCTTAAGCATGCAAACAGGGCATCCACATATTTCAGTGCTAAGATCGAAATGCTGAAACATGCTTCTAACATTGTAAAACATATTTTCAGATCAGAAAAATACTCCTTCCAAACCCAGAAATCCTCTTTCTGCATTATGTTTTACAGAGCACAAGGCAGAAAACTGGGCAGCTGCCATTTCTTTTTTCTTTTGAAACTAATATGTGGCTATTTCCCACTTGCAGGTGTCTCTCTTAAGAGGAAAGGCTGAGGGAGCTGGGCCTGTTCAGCATCCAAAAGAGATGACTGATGTTTCGATGTATATCAGTGTCTGAGGGGGAGATGCCAAGAATATGGAGCCAGCCTCTTGGAGCTGAGCCATAGGATGAGAGGCAATGGGCAGAAACTGATGCACAGAAGTTCCACCTGAATGTCTTAACTCTGCATGTGACTCAGCACTGAAACAGATTGCTGAGAGAAGTTATAGAGGCTCCCTCATGGGAGATATTCCAGTCTGGACACAAACCTGTTCCATGTGCTCTGGGTACCTGAGCAGGGAGGTTAGACCAGATGACCACTGTTGTCCTTTCCAATCTTACCCATCCATTCTGTGAAGGGAAGCAGCACTGCAAAGGGATGGATGCTGCCCCTTGACTCTGTTCCATGTTTGTAATCTCTGCTGTATGGTGAAGTTCCCCAGCTGTGTTCTTCCCACTGTCTCCCTCTAAATTCAATGAAGGAGGTCAGAGGGAAAGATGGACAGACACAATTCTGAAATCTTAATCCTTGACTTAAAAATAGTTGCCAAATAACTGCAATTTCAACAGTGGTTTCATTCCCAGAGCTCACGGTTGCATGGTATGATGACAGCAATGTATTTCACAGCAAAAAGGAAAGAAAAAACATAAACCAAAAAACCTCTGTGGTGCAAGCAGGAATCTTTTCTCAATCTCATCATGAGGACACTGAAATGGAAGTACTGGCAGAGTGGAGAAGTCTGTCCTCTACAAAATACACATGGTTTTCAACAGGGATAAGTGGCTCCACTGTTCACCCAGGAGTGAGCTGACAGTCATGCTGTTGTTGTACTGTACACACCTGCTGAGGTCTCCAAGCCCACCGGCTGAGCAAAAGGACTTCTGGAAGAGGCTGAACAGGAGCAGTGGTCACTTGGAGGGCTGGAGGTATCTGTGTGTTATCTATACCCTTGAGAAGTCTCCCCTCTGCCCACCTGTCTTACTAAGCAACTTCAGCTCTTGGATGACGATGTCATGAGTGACTGCTTTGCACATGTCGTACACCGTCAGTGCCGCCAGGCTGGCAGCTGTGAGAGCCTCCATCTCCACACCTGTCCTCCCCCAGGTGTGACAGGAGCTGCGAATTACCACTGCATGCCTGGCCTCATCCAGGCTCAGAGACACCTCAACGTGGTACAGAGGGATGTTGTGACACAATGGGATCAACTGGCTGGTCAGCTTGGCTCCCTGAATTCCTGCAATTTGGGCGACTGCCAGCACATCCCCTTTCTTCACCTGGTTTTGCCTCACCATCCTGAATGCCTTCTCACCAAGGAGGACCACAGCACCAGCAACAGCACTTCTTTTGGAATCTGGCTTCCCTCCAACATCAACCATTGTGGCCCGTCCTTCCTCATCAGTGTGAGTCAAATTGTCAGAGGCACGAGGTACCTTGGTGCAAGATCCTGAATCCCTGGTGTGGAATTCAGATCCTGAACACGCCTCTTTGGACTGACAGTCCACAGGAACTTGGCCAACAGAAGCATCAAGGCACTTTGTATCAAATGTGGAGCTTGGGTTGTTCTGGAAGACAGAGTAGCCTCGGAGCTGGGTTTGTAGAATTCCTGTTGCTACGTGCCACTGTTTCTCTGGGTGAGATCCTGGCAGGAAAAGTTGTCCTGTGACAACTTGTTTATTTTTCATTGATGCTTTTCCTTTCTGTTTGGGTAAACTTGCTGTCAAAGTCAGCCAATGGCTAAATGTGTGGCCCCACTGTTTTGAATTTGGGGGATTCTGTAGGCCATCTTGGCATAGTGGGAATGACATCAATGCAGGCTCTGGGGAAAAAACAAAAAGTAACATGAGAAGAACATCTTACTAACTGGAAAGCTAAGCTGCCTGTAGCAGCTGAGAACCCTGTCAGAGCACTGCTTGGGACTTCCTGTGTTGCAAAACCTCAATAAGCCTGCAAACATCCACATTTTTCCTCAAGTTCCTTCTCTCTTATCAGTTCCCTGTATTTCCTGATTTGCTATTACAAATGTCAAGACTCAGAACACTCATTTCAAGGTCCCTGACAAAAAGAAACAATTTACTTTCTTAAAGTATCAACACCTTTTGAGAAACAGCAGCCAAGAAAGCTTATAGAAGCATAAGTTCTGAAGAAAAGTGAATCACAGCATCTCAGCATCCATTTGGGACCATCCCAGCACCAGCCTTCTTTCAAAAGCCTGGCAGGGTTAATAGGAAATTCTTACACTCAGATTCTCAGCTCTGCCTTTCCAAACACCTCCCTCCCAGCACAGGCGGCTGCACTTCCTCCTTTCATCTCTTTCTGCAGGGAAGGGTCATGCCAGCACTTGAGGACAGCAGGGACCAGAAGCACTGCAACTACACTGTCTATAAGCTCTGAGGGTGATGGGAACATCTCATATTATTGCCAGCTCTTAACACATTAATGACAGCTGAAGTTTAAGCACTGGAAAAACCACAGTTCCCTCATTGACAGACAGCTTTTATATCTACTGAGAAGCATGTTCCAAGTCGAGCTGGCAGAGCTCCCAGCTGGCAGAGGTAGCAAGCCCTCCTGCCCCTTTTCACCATTTAATCCTTTGGTTTTGGCATTTGCACTGGGCTAAATGCCAAGTGTGAAGACAGAAGGAGTCTCTTTCACATAAAAGTGAACAAAATATTTTGTAAGTAAAGAAAGCAGTATAGAGGTAAGGGGCTAAGCCGTGGTTTAACAGCACCACTAATAAGCACAGGGTTCTCTTCCTGAAGCTCCTCCTCTCTCTGCTCTGAGAAATGTAGAAGAATTAGGTTGTGCTCAATACCCTCCTTTGGTAGCTCTGGTATTCAAGCACTCCTTTTCAGCCTATCCACAGGTGCATCAAAACAGCTTCCTGCCCCCCTACACATTGCTGAGCTACCTCTGCTGCCCAGGGACTGTCCACGATAGTAACAGACAGTTTGTGAACAAAGGTTTCATTGTGGTCCTCCACTTTTTTTAAAAACAAACCCACCAAACGCTTTCTTGTTAGTCCCAGCCTCTACTAAAACAAGACTGATGCACTTGGCACCATTTTCATCCACATACTGGTCTAAAAGTGCCCATTCCTGAAGCTTAAATCAACCACAGAGTTAATGATTTATAATCACTGAAATAACCTAAATTCAGGCAATTGTTTTTCACCTACAGCTTGGCCAAACCTTTAAAATTAGGATTCCTGCAAATTTGAAAGCACGTGTTTATCTCAGAGGAATGGGATTAAATGGACATAAATATACTGAGTGCAACATTGCTCTGCTTTAGAAGAGCACAGAATTTTTTTTTTCTTATTTCTCTTTTGCTCTCTAGTGGGGGCCTAACCTGAATATTCCTTTCAAAATCCAGGAACTCAAAGCACTCAGTTCTTTTGAATTCCTTGATTAGGTTTAAAGCTGAAGCTAAACCCCTGTGAAAGTGTCTTGTTTTCAGGAGAAGCCAGACTGCAAAAGCAGACAAGTACTTCTTTCCACAGGGTAAACACACATGGGTGGGAGCAGGGAGAAAAGTCTGCTCAAGTAGAGTGGAAAGTAAACAGCAAAAGACAGTAATGAGTGCAAAGCATCTTTGCTTTTCTGAGCAGCCTACACTTCTTGAAGTTGTACCTAGTCATCTCTATTTGCACTCAAATTGCTCATACACCTACGAGAAAACCAAACCAAAACCCGTTGTCTACTGCACCATGTATTGAAACCATCTGACAAATTCCATTTTCTTATATCGTATTACTGCACCTCAAGTTTAATTGTGTCAGCTTCCAGCTAGCACAATCTCAAGGGACAAAAGAAGGCAGGAGATAGTTAAATTAATGAGAAAATTCCCATAACTGAGGTGAACCCAGGAGAAGAAGAACCTGCTGAAAGGAATATGTTGGTTATGGGAAATAAGATACAAACCATACAGCAAAGGATTGGACAACAGCAGTGCAGGGATGATGCCAGGTTTGGCTTACTGGGTCTAGCAAAAGCAATTAGTGATTTCCACAGCATTCATTAAATTTCATTAAATTAATTCCATACACACACTCCCCCACTGACTGCTTGCACGCCAGCATTATTTGAAGTTTGTAACTAATTCAAAACACAATTAGGAAATCTCCTAATGATTCCCCATGTGTCACAGTGGGATACTCTCCACTCATCTCCAGTCTCTCCACTGATGCGGTGACTGCCAGCAGTCAGTCTCAAAGGGAGATGGAATAGCTGAAGGAGGAGGATCTGGACAGGCTGCCTCTTGCACTGCATGTAAGACAATTTTAAAAGGAATTTGGATTGATCTGCTCTGTAGACATCCAAACATTGCTATGAATGCTAACTTTGGAGTGTGGGAATTCTTTCAAAGGCAACTTGAAAAATTATATAGCTCCCAGTGAGCAGTCAAGAGTTTAATATAGTATTTTTCATCTTAAAAAACCAACAAAATCTTTTCCTCATGCAGCAAGTCAATACACATTTTAAACAAAGGGTCCTCCTTATCCTTTTTCTGGAACACAATGCAGCCCAAAAGCACAATCTTGCACCAGTCAACATGGAAAGTGATGGCCCTTTAAAGTGGGGCACCAAGTGAAAAACATTCCCAGTGAAGACCCATGTTAAAGATCTTGGTGGATCCTATTTCCTAATAAAGGCAACAAAAGTACAAGCCCTAGGGGCTTGGTTTAAAAATAGAGTAGTTGTTATTATATCGCCTGCTGCAAAGACCTGCAAATTAATGTATGTTCCCCTCCCCAAGGGTACCTGTTTTAAAACCTGTGTTTTAAGCTGCCCAGAAGCTAACCTGCTCCAAAACATAAATAGGAGGATGAGAGTTTGGATTTGAAACATAATGTTCATGTCTTTCACCCTTGTTTGTTTTTTCTTTTCCCACACCTTGTTGATAAGGAACAAGGAAACACCTCGCAATTAATCTCACACAGCTAACTCTTGTAACCATTTTTAAGGTCTTTGGAAAGACAGCTGTCTTACACAATAGGTACACATAGGCATGGATGAGGTAAAATCACACTGAAGGAGAGGTTAAAAATCAGTAAGAGTACCACAGCAGTGCAACATCACTGATGAACAGAGCTTCAGTCAGAAGGGAGAGTTAGCAAATAGCTTCAACGGACACTAGAAGGGAAGGAAAGGCTCTTGGTTCGTAGGTCTTTCATGGTTATGTTCTGAGACTTTGCAGCAATAAAAGGCAATTTCAAAAGAATTAAGCCCCTCATCTCAGATTCTGAAGTAGTAGTGAGGTAGGAACACTTGCATTTCTGTCACCTTGATGGCTCCATATATGTTATAAATGAAGTTGAATTATTAATCCATGGATAAAACTCCATTCTACATCCTTTATATTTATATGGCAATATGATGAAAACTCACCTCCAACTGTCTTATAAGTAACTATACTGTTCTACTTAAGTAGAACAAAGGATTCTGATAGGAAATAAGGTAGGAAAGTTTATTATCCCTTTGGAAAATGTAATGAACTGTCATAATTAGAGAAAACAAAACCAGGGCTTTCAATTGGAAAACTGCATAAGGCTTGGTAGGGACACTAAACCTTTCCTCCTCTTCCACTTCCGAGTGTTAACTATAATTTGCTAATTAAGAAGCCCCTTTCCTTGCCTAAACCTAAGGCAGAACCATAAGCTAGACTTAGAAGCCAAATCTACTCTGCTCCCCCAAAGACAGAAACCCAACAAAATGATTGCATGTTTTTTACGTACTGATTTGTCACCCACCAATCAGGACCATTGGCCGGTTTTTCATCTGGGAAATGTTAAACATGCCTAGAAATAAAATAGGAACACATAAAAATCCCGGCTTTTTAGGCGTTAAGTCATGCATCTGGTTTACATATTTAGTTTTCTGCTCTTCACAGTGCAACCTGCATCCTAGGAAAAACAAAGCTCAGTAAAGAGAAGGGGGAATCCAGCACAGTATTATTTGAAATTATAGCTGCCTGAGTCTCCAGGCATCCAGCTGCTATGGGTCTATCACACTGCAGAACCATTTCCCAAAAAGCTTGCCATAATGTGAATTACAGTCTGCCTACTACAGAATTCAATCTATTTGAAATTATCTTGACTCTAACAATATCATTTGACTGTTCTAGTTCTTTAGATAAGCTGTTAACAATTGTTCCAGTTCAAGGAAGCTCAATCACAGAAAGCCCCAGGGACAATCACGAGATTAACATGAAGTTGGAGAACAATGTCAGGTAAATGCTGCTGATGGCAAAACCACTTCAGTAGACTGTTCCCCAACCACCCCCTGATTTCAACCAGAGTTCATAAATAAGGGTCTACAAATAAAGGAACCAATCCTTCCATGCCTTCCCTTAGGTTTATAAGGCACTATTTTATCTGGGTCAGACCAATGACCTTTGTAAGTTAGTCTATGTTTAGGTTTAAAAGGTACCTTTAAATTTGTTTCACCTTAGGAAAAAAAGGGAAAAACCTATGGTTATTAATCTGTCAGAATCTGCAAGAAAACAAAAGGGCCAAAGCGTATTTTTAGTGTATAGGGGACTAATCCATGATTATAAAGCCAGTTCATGCACAAGAGGTCAGCATTCCCAGCTGGAGCCAGATTACAAAAATTCAGTTAGGTTCAGATGTGAATGTTTATATCAAGATAAATTCAGAAAAGACGAATATAGCCTGAGAATGTGACTGTATCACCATGGACCTTGTGTCATGACCTCATGCAGAGCACTAGATGAGTGCCCACAAAGTCCTGCATGGCAAAAAAGAGATTTGTCACTTCTAGAAATATGTTAATGCAGTTCTTGGATCAACAGCTCAATTTAGTCCTTTTTTTTACAGCAAGCTAATTAAAAAAAAAAAAAAAAAAAAAAAGGATCCAGTACAA